>BHFT01000179.1:13542-77645 GCA_004320025.1 Laticauda laticaudata | reverse complement strand
GAAAATTTGCTCATCCGCTGTGTCCTTTTTACATACGTTTTGCATCCGTCGGCCAGTGTGACCTAGCCTTAACATTCATTACATCTTAAGAAAAAGTAATAGAAATATGAGTAGATAACTTGTGGCCTGAACACCACCTTCAGTTATTTTTGTAGCAATCCACCAATGCCAACATTCCAAACTTCAGACAGCCAATCAGCTGTGAAACTGAAAACAATTTAGTTGATAAGCATAGCATATATTGAGAACCAGTATAGAGAGGTAAATTTATGAATTTAGTGAAGATTAGCTAGATCATAGTTAGGAAAAGGAAAAGGACACGTAGGAACAATATACACGGCACAATTGGCTCCATTTAAACTATATCCTTTTCCATGAAGACATATTTCCATCCAGCTGAAATATACTGGGAAAAGTCACTTCTATCATGTATCATCTGCCAGGGAGAAGAAAGCATAATGAAATGTTAATGGATAGCGGAGGTGAGAAATGTAAGCCTTCCCATCCCCTGAGTTTAAAGAGAAAGTGAGTTTGCTTCCATTTAATGCATACAGGAAGGGCATATGGAGGGGAAAGAATCTTAAGCAGTTACTACTTTTCTGCCATAGTAAAATGCTGCAAGTTAATAAAATGCTCTCTATTCATACCAAACAGCTCCTATAAATTCCTCACTGAAAATGTCAAGCCTGTGGGACTTTATCATTTCCACAGCCATTTTCTCAGCTAAAAATTAATATGATTACTAAAACACCTGTTATAGTTGTGCAGACTCCTGTGTTCTTCTAGGAACCACCCTCCAACAAGCTATCTATGCTTGAAAGAAGTCCCGAAATTAGACTTATTAGCTGCACTTTGATTTACTGGAGATATATTCAAAAGGAAGCAGGGATAGCTTCTCTTCCCTGCATGCTGCCTGGCAGCTGATAAGAAAATACAGACAATTACAAAAAGAGAATGGAAGATCTGGAAAACTTTGAAACACTACATATTAAATCCTGGAGAGTCAATATTATGCTACTTGTGCTCAATTAATATTTGCAAGTGTGGCAAATTGTGATTTGTAGGCTGAAGTAAATTCTTTGTCAATATGTACACATGCCTCACTTCCAAGGCCACCAAATGATATACTTTTTTAGAAAAATTCACAATTTGCATGGTAAACATTTGTTATTCTTCCTCAGAAGTGCACAGATTCAGCTGTGTTCTTCACAGACACATGCATGTATCCATATTTATGTGTCTGTGAAGAACACAGCTGAATCTGTGTAGAATTTTGTGATGAGTAGTACAAAGCATCAGTTGGAGATATGCATGTATCCATATTTATATCTCCAACTGATGCTTTGTACTACTCATCACAAAATTCTTTACTTGTGAAATCTGTCTCATACATGATACTAACTCAATGGTGAATTCAAAATGTGAGCAGGTCAGATTATGTTCAGCTCCTAAGAAGCTTATATGGCTCCTGACAATACAGAAGATTGTTCAATGACCATCTCTGAAATAATGCCAACCTTAACACAAAATTATTGCAGTATTGCAAACTAATTTATCCACAAACATTGTTATTTGTCTGCCTATCCATATGAGACTTGAGGCAAGTTGTGGCCTGGAAGTAAAAAAAAATGAAATTATAAAACAATTATGTAAGAAAGTTTCTTCCTGAATATTTTCTAACTTTTCTTTCCAAAAGGTTATTTAAGTTCCATTGAAATCAATGTAGGTCCAAATAAACATAACCACAGTTACCCTATTCAGATGGTTTATTGATCATCTGAGGACTCCGAAAGCATGCTCATGCCTGCCATATTTAAACTTTCCATTAAAAAGAATACTTTAAAAGTTCATCAATATGTTTTCATTACAATTTATTTGCAGTGAATTGGGGGAATGATGAGCCTGGCACTGCAATATCTATCACTAATAGAGCCCGCTTTGTCATTATGTTATCCTCATTAGTTGTTCCTTTAATTATTTTCACTATGGGTTTCATTTTGACTCCTATTTGAAGAAGTCAGAAGAGATATGTAAGCCATTTATCATGTAGTTAAACACAATATGTTATTACCTGCCAGCACTAGCAAACCAATAATTCAATAAATACACATTCTGCAAGTCTTGGGAAATTGAATTATGTATCAATAGAAGTAAGTTTCACCCAACAATAAATACCAATGATTTGCTATTTTAAGGATAGCCCTTATCAACACAAGGAAAACTTTTATATCATCTGCCAATCCATAGTTTTCAAGGACCTTGCAATGTAATCTTCTGTGTCACATACTAACTTATGGAACCTACAGGATCAGAAATGTTCAACATTAACATATTAATCTGCTTTATCATGGACAAGTAAAAAATATGGTTCTATTTACTGGTCATAGCAAAGTTCTTTTCTTCATCATCTTTCTAACTAAAATCAATGTAATGTAAAAAAAGTACCTCAGAGATCATGAGGCACTACCAAATTTTAAAATACAACACCAAATGACACTCCTGATCAATTATCCAATGGCACAGTACTGTTTTGAACAGTATAAGACAATGTTCCAGATGTAATGTGAGTCCATCTGATGTCTGGTGTAATTCCAAACCACACCTGGATAGTAACAGATTAGGGCTAGGATTATATTGAAAAATTCAGAGAATATTATTTTATGGAAAAAAAACTAATAAGTATGCTTATAGACATAGAAGTCATCACATTTACTTTGTTTCAGGAATGTCAAAACAGAAAAAGAAATTGTTTGAATCTAAGATTAGAACAGTGCTTCCCAGATGTTTTCCTTCATTACCCAAACTCTCTTATCAGAAAGTCTTATAAAATTTCCAGTACTGATCGTAAGTTCATTGCTTTAGCATTATCATAGTTTTGAATGCTCATTGAAGGAATGGTTGTTAACTCAAGGACTCTACCTGTACTAGAAAAACAATATCCCTGAATGATCTCCATGTGCTTTCAGCAAATTACCATTGGTAATTTCATCTACTTTCATCCTACCAGGAATACTTTGGGAGACTTTCAAATATATTTTAGCATATGTGACAATCTTTAAGTCAATGTAAATGTCCCCATTGTGATGAATAATAGATTTCTGTTTCATTACCCAGTGAAAAATCACTTTTATCCAATTTTGGGTAATTTACCCAGGTTTGGGTTATACTGGATTAGAATAAACAGCTTCATGTTAATTCATTGCCATGTAGTAGCATAATGGTAGTGCTTTTTAATTCTATGCACTACATAATTCTGACAAAGTCCATGGATCTATTTTGCAGTAATTAAAATTCAAAGTAATTAAAGATGAATCCTTTAATAGATGAAGTAGATATCTCTCATAATTCCCTTTTCTGATCTTGCCAAAAAAACAAACAAACCATAACACTTGTAAAACTTCCTTAGTGGTGAAACACTCATTCTCTCAATGAAGGCATTTATGATGGCTTAGTAGCATTATAGCAAAGATCTAATATCTTTTGGCCCACCATCTACTAAAGTTGGTTGTATATGTAAGCGCACATATGCATGATGTAAGTCAACCTAATTTTCCAAGACTGTCTTTCATTAACCAAGATCATGAGCAACCAGATAATATTCTTGGCACCCTTTTCAACAGATTTAATATTCCCTTATCTAATGCCAAGACTACTTTGGCTAGCAAAGGAAAAGAAAGGCATATCCGGAATGTCAATTCACAAGAGATTGGCAAATGCCTATGGCGATTCCCAGGCATTCGGGTCATGGTTGTTCCAAAGATGCTTTTCAAAAGGCAACTGGACTTCCCTGTTTCACTTCTCATCCAAGAAGCTTCTTCATTTCTGACTGAATGGTGGAGAATGGAAGGATTTATATTTTTTTGCAGTCTTCTGGTTGTTAGCCTCAACACTCTCAAAAAGCTAACAACTGACCTTCAAGTGCTTATGATCAAGTGACTGCAAAGAATACAAATTCCCCACCATTCAGTCAGAAATGAAGAAGCTTCTTGGATGAGAAGTGAAAAATCTTCAAAAAAAAAGTCCAGTTCCTTTTGAAAATCAATCAGAAGAGTGGGGAGGGATATTGGGGCTCTTTTATTCAACCCTCTGCTCAAGTAGGAGACTCTATACTATCTTCTAAAAAATCTCCAGTGATTAATCACTCACAACTTCCGAAGGCAAGCTGTTCCACTGGTGAATTGTCCTAACTGTTAGGATTTCTCCTTAATTCCAGGTTGCTTTTCTCCTTAATGAATTTCCATCCATTGTTTCTTGTCCTGCTCTCTGGTACTTTGGAAAATAAATCTCTCCTATCCTTTTAGTTGCAGCCTCTCAAATACTGGAATATGGCAACCATGTCTCCCTCTAGTCTTTCTTTTCTCAAGAGAACCAAATCCAAATCCTGAAACCATTCTTCATATGTTTTAGTTTCCAGGCCCTAAATCATCTTAGTCACTCTCTCTGCACTTTTCCCAAAGTCTCAGCTTTGTTTTTGTAATCCAAAACTGGATGCAGTATACCAGGTGTGGCTTTAAGGTAAAGGTTCCACTCGCACATATATGCTAGTTGTTCCAGACTCTAGGGGGCGGTGCTCATCTCCGTTTCAAAGACTTTCTCTCCGTTTCTCTTCTGAAGAGCCAGCACTGTCTAATGATGATTCCGTGATCATATGGCCGGCATGACTAAACGCCGAAGAAACATAGAGCGCAGCTTCCCACCGACGTGGTCCCTATTTTTCTACTTGCATTTTTACATGCTTTCAAACTGCTAAGTTGGCAGAAGTTGGCAGAAGCTGGAGCAAGTAACAGGAACTTACTCCATTACATGGTGCTAGGGATTCGAACCACTGAATTGCCGACCTTTCTGATCAACAAGCTCAGCGTCTTAGCCACTGAGCCACCCCAAGTGCCCCACAAGTGTGTCTTTACTAAGGCTTTATAAAGTGGTACAATTACTTCACATGTTAAATATTGCTTAATACTTCGTTCACTAAATATATCTTAATATATTAATATACTGCTTTCAATCACCTTTGGGACAAGTGATTGTCCAGTTTTGCACAATAAACACGTGGCAAACCAGCAGTGAGAGATGCCAGAGTCACAAAGACATAGCAGATGCACCTTCCAGGCCTTCAAAGAAAAAACAAGAAAGTTCAGTTGCCTCCTGAAAAAGCATCTTTGGAACAACCATGACCTGGATGAGAGAGAATCTCTACAGACTTTCAGCTGTACAATTTAGAATGAATACTCTTTGAATGGTGTGGGAGTAGGAATGGATTTCCAGAGAAAAATTGCAGGCTACAGAAACCAGATGCACTACTCAAGTGACCCTGAGGACACAGATAAATTTCCAAGTGCTTCGAGGACCCTCTAAAAGGATGCAAATGACCAGCAGTCTGCAAGGAATGAATATAAACCCTTCCATTCCCCACTATCCTGTCACAGCCGAAGAAGTTTCTTGCATAAGAAGCAAAAGGTCTTCCAAGAAAAACCAGGAAAGTCCAGTTGCCTCCTGAAAACTCATCTTTGGGACTTGGATGACTGAGAATCTCTGCAGATTTTAAGGGACCTTGTAGGTTATCTAGTCCAACCCCTACATCAGCCAAGCAGGAAACCTTACACCATTTCATACAGGTGGCAGTGCAGTCCCTTCTTAAAAGCTTCCAATGAAGCCACCACAACTTCTGAAGGCAAGCTGTTCCACTGGTTACCAAGTGCCACCCCTTTTACCCCCCCCCCAAAGCAAACGACCCAACTTCCGCCGCCTGTTCGAGAGCCTAACCTGGGCTACTTGGTTGACGTCCTTCAGCATGAGGAGCTGGTGCTGCCGGCCTGCGCGGGCCTGTCACAAATGATTATTCCCTTGTGCTCCCCGCAGTACAAGCAGAGGTCTTGGCCGCGCTGTGGGCACTTTCTTCGGCACCTGCTCGCCAGCCCCTCCTCCCCCCCTCCTTTGACCCTTCCGTCCGGCGGAGAGAGCCGCCATCCGCTCTACCGCGCCGTACTCCTGTTTTTCCGCGGGGAGCTGGCAAAAGGCGAAAGCGCAACTCCGGTAGAACTCCGCGACGTCCTGTGAGCTTCGTCCGGCTAGCAGGTAGCGCAGGTGCCATTTTGGAGCGCTTCTTCCCCCCCCCCCCCCCNCCCCCCCCCCGTCCTCACTTGCCCAGAGTCGATAACGGGCAGTCGGATACCAGACAAGGCCCAACGGACTCGCGCTTGCCCTTCCGCCCTGCTTAGTCCTCTTGAAAAAGAACCAAGGATATTGCTGCTGCAGAGGCTATTGCCGTACAGGCATGCAATTGATCGGGAAGGGTGTTGTGACTTCAGAGACGGGCTGGTTTTGTTTTTTGTTTTTTTCAACTTTTGATGCTGCGGTCTGTGCTAAATGCTCCAGCCCACCCCATTTCCTCGGGGTTTTCCAATACGAGCAGTCATAGCTGCTTTTTTAAAAAACTGTCTTCGTTCCCAGACAATTATTGAGCGCGAGCACGCGCATTTGAAAAGGGAGCGCTTAACGTCCGCCAACTCGAGGCGGTTCAAAGGTGTGTGTTTTTTTTTTCCCCCCATACGGGATTCATTAAGACCGCTTCCAAACAAAATAAAGCAGAAAATGAAAGAGCTTCCCGCCTGTGGTGAGAGAAATGAAATATGCTCGCACTTCTTTCCAGTGCCTTATTTAAAAGCTAGGCTTGTTCAAATTATTCGTTAGAAGAATAGCTGGCAATAATCAGCTGAAGTTCTTTGAAGTCAATAACGACGTTTTCTTTTTTTTTCGGCATCGTACAAAGAAGATCATTTTTTTAAAAAAAAGACGTTAACTGCTTCTTGGCGACGGCATATGCTGAAAACCAGAATTTGCCATTTGTTGAATACAGACTTCCCGTAAGTCTGAAATTGCAGCACTTTCCTAACTAAAGATGCCCAAAATATTTGTGGGGTGTTTTTTTTTAACTTTGGTTTGAACAGATGGTAATTGGAGGACAAAGAAAATACAGGCTTATTAATGGCCCATCAGCTCACTATTCAGGCAGACTTCACTATTCCTTTCCTACCTCTTTTGCACTAGCTTCCCCCTCTTGTGAAATGCAGTACATCGTTTTGAAAAGTCAGGAGGCTTGTTTGTTGATTACATCGATATGAAAATTGTCATTTTGCCCTGCAGGTAAAAGAATCATTGGTGCTGTTGGTGTTCTTGAGCTTGTTTGTTTGCTTTAATAACCTGTCATCCTTGTGGGAAAGATCAGATTAGAAACACAACCAGATGAGCTAATTCTACTTGACTGTAAAACTGAATGGACAGAATGAACATACATTTTTACCTTGTATCCTTACTACCTGAGAAACCAGGGAGGTTCTCTTCTGAGCCTCTTGCCCCTCCCACTATCGGTTGTCTGTTGTTTGACTATTCCCTTGACAGCATATTTTTGCCCATTTTCCCAAGATATTCCTACATACCATTACATTATCCAACTACAGAACATCAGCATGAGTAAGTGTGGAGTTTACTCCTTGGTTATGTATGGTAGTTTGCCAATTTTTGCAGGAGTGTGTGATCATTATATTTACAAACAATTTAAAAGAAACAATAAAAAGTAAAGAAGGAAATAAGTAGACCAGAACCCAGCATGAAAGCCATCTGGGTTATTTTGGGCCTGTGCTGTCCAGCCAGTGTATGGGAATTGGATAGTTAGGTAGCAATTGTGAGCTGTCCCCTTAAGGGAATGCATCATGGTAAATGTAGTTAAAGTATCCTGGGAAAGTCCATTTCACATGACCACATCTGTAATCCTGATTGGTCACTAAATTGACCCTCAAGGAGTTGGAGGAGGTTTTCCTCACTCTCTTAGCTGAACTCACAGACTCACGTTACTGTTTTACTTCTATTGTTACAATATAAGGGAAAAAGGATAGAAAAAAAATCATCTTTTTACCTTCAAGACAGATATACAAAGGATTGGTCATTAAAGAAGAACTTCATCACAAATGTGAGTTATGAGGATACCTGATGAACCAATAAAAATACTTTGTTATGGATTTTTGTGGAGTTTATCTATCTGCATCTGTACAGGATACAGAACAGTAAAAAGATGATAAATTTGAACTCCTGAAGCCCCCAAAGAAGTAGATGCATCTGGAGTCTCTGTCTGCAGTAAACAGATGATTAATTCGGACTCCCTCTGTGCCTCGTTCTCCTTTGAAATAATCAAAGGTTGTCTTCATCCCTGAAACAAAGAAAGCTCATCATATAAAGGCAGAAAGGAGTAACCCCCCCTTCTCTCTTTAGCAAAAGGCATGCTCTGTCTCATGTTACATCGCCATTATCTAAAAAGGCTCATTGTCCAATCAGGGGGAGGGGCCAAGCATTCCATTTGTTTCTGAATCCCTCCAGTTACAAGAAGACTATCTCCCTTTGTGGACTAAAAGCTAGAAATTGAATGTATTCACAGAAGCTGAAGAGAATTTGCTCCTTTTTTTCCCTTCTTCCTCCTTAGACAAGGACTGCATTTCACTGGCCCTTCCAACCAAAAGCTTCCACAGGAAGTCAGTAATAAAAATACCTTGTCACCATAGAAACGGACTGCCCACGAGGAAGAAGCGCTTTGTCTCAAAGATCTTTACAAATGCAGATTTCCCTCTCTCCCAAGATATAAAGCCTTTTGGCTTAAAAAACCTGTAGTAACTTCTTTCTCTTTCTGTACAACGTAAACTTTAAAAAACCCGCTTGGCTGCTGGGAGGAATTCCCCCCCTCTTTCTCTATTAAACCACAGAGGTTCAGGAAGCCTTGTTTCATTTAAAGTTATACAGTCTGTTTGGATTACAGAGAGGGATCCTTTCTTTCTTGAGTTCTATGTTATCTCTGCTGACTTGTTAATGCTTACACTCCAAAAAGGGAATTTTAGCAGGATTCTATAAGATTTTCTGAATCTTAAAGCAGCCCACAGCAACATCTGGTTCTCAAGGAAAAATTTCCCAGAGTTTACCAATACGTGCTTGCAATGATAATCCCTTTTTGCAACTATTGTGGACAATTTAATCAATTTAATTCAAAGGTCCCAAGAGTAACTGCAACCTAACATGGGCATAGCAACAGTGTCTTCCAGACTCTCTGCTGCCACCTTGTGGAGCAAGCGACACCAACAGGCATATTTCTGCATTCAGCCCTCAAGTCTTCAGACTTCGCTATGCAACCTCTAGTGCCCCCCTTGTGTAGCAAGCTCACAACGCACATGAGAAACAGTCATACTGTGTGCTGTGCTAGCATCGCCCAGACTCTGCAGTGCCACCTATGTGCACAAGTATTAAATCCAGCAGCAATTCTACTTTCTACTACCAGCTTGCAGTGCACCCTAGTACAAAAAAAGGGAATTGCACGGAAAATCTCTAAATTTTTCCAAAGTCACCTTTTACCAATTTGAAACATGGCATCTGCTTCAGCCATGACAGATATCCCTGAAGTGCCAGAGGACTTGAACCATCACCCACCCTTGATGTAAAAGTGGAGCCTGGTTCCCAAAACCCAGTTTCAGATGTCCAAATCTCTATGGAAGCGGCGATACCTCCAAAAGCCTACGACCTCAGAAAGAGTAAGAAGCTTACATAACCCATGGAAGAACACTTGAGGAATGATTGGGAGAAGCAACATCGCCGCTACGCAGACTAATGGGTGGAGCTTGAGAAGTTCTGTAATGCCCCAAAACAAAAGCTGCCCCCTGAGAAACTCTGCACATTGCTAGTTGATCTAGATGCCTTTCTCACACGGTGAAGACGCAGCGAAGACAACCTCAAGTCCATCCAGTCAAGACTGGTGACCCCAAACTCCTAACGCACATCCAATACTTTGAGGAGTTTCACAAGGAATGCGAAGACTGTGTCGAGGAAAGCAAGACAACCCTTCAGGCAGCGCTCCACAATGTGTGTTGGCAGGAAGTAGCGTCAAGGGAGGGCCACATTCGACATGGCTCCTCAATCACATGTGTCTTCTTCCCACCATTCTAAGAAACCCTCCTTCCTCCATCCCAAACTGGCTAGATCACAAGCAGGTTCCAATGTCTCGTACCAATTCTCTGCTGCCAGCTCTCACCATCCTTCCAGAGCATCCTCCCGTCGTAGTGGCACATCTAAAGCCTCCAAAGCAGCAAGTTACACCGAACGGGCTGCAGAAGCTGAAGTAGAAGCTGCAGTAGCAGATGCAGAGCTACACGCCACAGAGGAGGTAACATGGCAGAAGGCGGCAATAGCGGCTCAACAGGCTGAAATAGTGGCTCAACAGGCTGAAATAGCAGCTCAACAGGCCAAAGCACAGGCCAAATTGGAATTGGCTGAACAGCAAAGAGATGCTGCAACAAAGATGGCATGTATCGTAGCATGGTGGAAGATGGCTGACAACACCTCCCTCCAATTCAACCTCAAAGAGTTGGGAGAAGAGAGCCCAGATACACGGGTCAAGGCCTATGTGGACGAGCAGCATTCGCTGCAAAATGAGCAGCTGGAACCACCTCAGTTGGTCAATTACTCTTTCTTAGCACAATCCACCTCACATGATTGATGTGGGAAAATTAGGATAAAAAAGGAGTACTAAGTATGTTTGTTACCTTGAATTACTTCCAAAATAAATAAAACATTTGCAAGCAAACAATGCCAGAGAGCACCAAGAACCCACAGCTCAATCCTGAACTTACTCCCTTCTATTGGGAAAAAACCACCCATGTAAATTTTACAAAGGTGCCAGTCACATTCTGGAATTCAGGGATGCACATGAAGAACTTAATGAGTCTGTCCAAATTTTGTACCTTGCAATTCTGTGAAAACATTCTTCTGCTTTAAAAATCACAGACAGGTACTGTCTTCAGATTCTCATGTGTTCCAAAACACTTCTGAATGAAATCCAAGGCTTTGCACAGCCTTAACATTCATGGCATGCCTGAGTTAAAGTTAAATTCTACTACTGTAGTGGTATCAACAAAGCCAGCGGGAAGCCCAAAATAAGTATTAGGATGGCTATTTGGTTGCCAGGAAACTCTACACTAAGAGACTCCTTTAGAAGAGGAAAAACTAGCTGTAAAAAACAACTCAGAAGAGGAGTTGACAGTGAGGTTGTTGTTTTGGCTCTCTTTCCTGTTCCATTTGATAAAAGCTTAATAAATAAAGTCTATCACACAGACTGTCCATGTTGCTAGTAAACTGTAAAAATATAAGTGTAAAAAATGCATGGATTTTCACTATATACTTGTTCATTTAGCATTCTTCATTAACACCTTCCATTCTGTATTTACACACCTCAGATATCATAGGCATGATTCTTGAGAAAACGTTTGTAAGATCATTCATCTCCTGGGTTTCAACACTGGTCTCTGCAATTCCCAAGGAGTCCTCTGCTTAAAAACTGAAAAGACAGATGTTTTAGTGGTGCCTAAATGAAAAAAATGTGTTGTCTGTATATTTTGAAGAGAAAAACAGATTTCCTGGGATATGGTTGCCAGATGAAAAGTCTGAAAAAAGCAGGAACGAGAGGCAAAAACGACTGCAGCTTTATGAAGCAACAATGTTCTCAAAAGCAGGAGGACTACTACTGTATATTTTGCTAGTGCCATGACGCCCTAAAATAGAATAGTTTAAAAAAGGTACATTTGCAAATATTTATGAGAAATGAACAGTGTCTGATCTTGAATGAAGCTACCAATATGTTTGGATTTGGTTTTCTGTTTCAAAATCCATTGAGCCAATCCAGCTAATTGTTTTGCAGATTTACTTTTAAAAATAAGACTGATTTCACTTTCATATCATTCAGGAAACATATAAGGGAGGTGGAACAATATTATGACTACTAATGTCTGAATTCTGTCCATCTTGCCCACTATCTCATGTTCAACTAAATAGAAAAATATAGACTGTACACATCTGGTATTGTAAGGATTCGCACCTTCAGTCTTTATGTACTGTTTCTAAACTTGTTTGCCTTATAGGAGTAATCTATTCTAAATATTATCTTAGCAGTGTTGAAAGTGTCTTACTCTTCTTAAGTAAGCATGAATAAAATAGTATATTGTTTTGAATCAGTTATTAAGTGTTGAGATCAATTTCTTGACAATCTCTTACATTCTTTATATAGAACATTTTAATAATAAGCAGGCCTTTGGTCTGTCTGGAAAAATAGAAAGGAATATTGAAGGAATATAGCTGTTATTGTTCTCTTTTGTGCACAAATAATCCAAAGTCCCTTTCTGGATATAACCTAACTTTTTTCTAATCTCCTGGCATCTCATCCTCCCAGAAAAATATATCCCTATCTCAAACATGTTTATTCTTCAGATTTATATCTTGCCTTTCATTCAGGAACTCACATAACTCCCTATTTTATTTCCCTCAGAACAACCACTCTGTAAGAAAGTGACAGGACCAAAGATATCCAGGGATGAATATGGACTATAACCTGGTTTCTCATTACTAGTTCAATATCTTAGCTAACAGGCCATTCATCCATTGAATGGGGGAAATTGAGATTCTGATACCTTCCTCTAAACTTGGGGGGATCATTTGAACATGTGCGTACTCCCTGAGTCATAGACTAGTTTTGAAAAGAAATCCTTGATACAGGTAGTCCTCAATTTACCATCACAATTGAGACCAGAATTTCCATTGCTAAGCAAGATAGTTTTTAAGTGAGTTGCACCCAATTTTGTGGGTTTTTGCCATATTTATTAATCAAATCATTGCAGTTGTTAAGTGAATCGTGCTCATTAAGCAAATCCAGCTTTTCTCATTGACTACTTGTTGGAAGGTCTCTGGGAAGGTCACAAATGGCACTCACATGATCCTGGAACACTGCAACAATTGAAAATACATGGTGTTGCCAAGTGCCTACATTTTGATCATGTGACCATGGGAATGTTCCAATGGTCTAAGTGCAAAGGTTGTTTCTAAGTCACTTTTTTTCAGTGCCATTATAACTTCACTAAAGTTGGTCACTAAACAGGTGGTTGTAAGTTGAAGACTACTTGTATAACCCTACCTGAAATCCTGTTGAACTTCTACATTTCTTGGCTAAATTTTACCCCAGTCTGCCTTGGTACAAATCATACCCATCTGTTTGAGCTAAAACCTCATATTGCATAGATTCTGGTTCTCCCAAAAAATTCCATCCGTCAATTATTATGTGTATTTTGTTTACTTTGGAAGAGGTGGAATAAGCTCCAAGTTTCATTTTAGCAAAATAACCTGATGTCTGAAGTGCAACTATACTGTAACAGTTTCTTTTAATGAGTGAAAATACAAATTTATAATTTACAAATCACAATGAGTGGACTAGAATTTTTTACACAAAGACTTATTCTCCTACTTCCCCAGAGCAGCAATTTTACCCATAGTATCCCTGAGCCCTGTGAAATTAATTTACTTTCTTCTGCAGAAAATATTTAGCAGGTTAAGTGAACTATTCCTTTTAAGTAAAGCCTGCTACAATTTCATGGGGTGAATCACAAAACCATTTCATTCCCTGATACAGTAATAAAAGGAGTACATTCAAAAAAAGCAATGGGGCTCTGATTTCTAATGTAGAAGCTGTAATGCAGGTAACTTTCATCTGATTTGCACAGGAAGATTTTGTAATTTCTTTATGTTGAAAAGGCTCCAACAACATCAAACCTGATTTCTTGTTGTTCCCATATTAATTGACAGCTTATATTATTAGAATTTACACAACAAAATGTAGTATACCCTTCCTAAAAAACATCCATTTAAAATGTTATGAATAGTTTAGTCAATATCCCATGGCCATGAAAGAATATAGCAAGTTAACCCAAATTGCAAAAAACAACCCTAAGGGTTTATTTTTTTAAATATTTCTAATTAATTAATGGACAGAAGAAAAATAAAATAAACAGAGGGAACAATGAATTTTATCATTTACCTGTTTAATAAAATAACTCAGCAAATTAAACCCACTTTCAGAAAAAAGGATTTCTTTTAATTTGTAGACATTTTAATTTGCTACTTGAGAATTATCCTAAAATATTTAATTTTGAGCAGCATTGATTAGCCACATATCCTTATATCTCCTCTTATACACAGGACAAAAAGACAAAGGAAAAGAACCAAACTATCTGTTTTTCTGTTTGAGGTCAAACTGTTTTTTTATTATCATACCCTTAATTATTGCTGCAAATTGCTTTGTTGTCAATAATGAAATCTTTAAAACATTACATTAAAATTAGTCATCCATTATTTATAAACAGCTATAGTTTATCCAATATGATTTCTCAGAAATTATTGTTTACTCTTCTTTATTTGCTCTTATTACTAGTCAGAAACATTAAGTTAATGGTTGAATTTTAAAAAATAATCTTCATGAATAACTTAAAAGAAAAGGCCACAAAGGAGAAGAAAATGCATTGTTTGTTGTTTTCAGGATGTTCCAATTATTAAGTATAATGCCAGGTAGTGGATTTTGAGTGTCCATAAAATTCTGAGCATTGTTTGTGTTTGTCAAAACACAAAAAATGTGCAAATCATCTGTAAATCTACACTTTACATTTGCTTTAGTTTTCAATCTTCTAGTTTTGCCTCTGAGAGGTCATTGAATTGGGGAGGGCTGAGCTATTCAATCTTGTTTGTTCTCTGGGAAAGAAGTGCAAATTATTATTATTTCACGAACATTTTCTCAGGAACTCATAATCACCTGCCATGGGAAGAACCTAACAGACTGCAAAGAATTCTAGAATATCCTTGCTCAAAGTGCAACATTCAATCTGGACAGTGGTCCAAAACCAAAGGATTAATGTGCCTCACTCACTTAGCCTGTTCCACAAGCAGTGGCACCTGGGCAGTTCCATAACTGGACTTTAGTTTCACTTGAATAAGCTCAATCCAGTCATGCATCCTTTCCTCTATTTTATTTTGGTATGATTTTATGCATTGTAAAGAAACAGTTAACACATACTAATACCTTCTGTAGCTTTTCTTCCATTATGATGCTGAGGCTTTCTCTCTTACACAAATGTGGATGCTGCTCTTTAGCAGAGAAAGCTAATTTGTTCAGTTTTGCTCTGCCCCTTTTGGCTTTCTATTTTATCCAACCAAGCCCACAAATTGACTTTCCTTTGATTTCTTATAAAAGTTCTGTGTTGAGATTTTCACCATCCTATAATAATAATTTTACATTAACCTGGTTGGTATAGGACTGCAGCTAGCATTTATAGTACTAATATTCAAAAATAAGCATGCAACCTTTGGGAATCTATAATTGGAAATTAAGCTGTCATGATGCGAGCTTTGCTGGATTTGTGTTTTGTTCTTGTGAACTATTTCAAAGGCCACCAGCGTGATTAAGCAAAATTATTTTTTCCATTTTTTTCCATTTTCAAAGTTACAATTGGTAAAATAAGAAAAGTGCATTTATGAAATAATGTAACATACTGTAGATTGTGACATGGGGGTAAAGACCCTTTTGTAAAGTACAGTATAACTGTATGTTAGGCATGTGTTGTTTCCAACAATTCAGTAAGAGTTGTTCGTTATCTGCATTCCTATAGCATTTGAATAACTTGGAGAATCCTTCTGGATTAAAGGATTGACCTCTTCAAGGGCTGTAGCAGACCTTTTAATCCCTTCTGTTTCTTAATACTTAAATATTTAAAGCAGGAATTATGAGCCCTAAACTTGCTTACCTTAACTGTCTCCCTCAGGTTCCAATAGGTCTGGACTGTCACAGCCAAAATCTTTGACAAATCTGAATTATAGAATTGGAGGATAAGATTCACTTCCACTGTTTTCAGTGCCAGATAAATTAAAAAGGAAAGGATCTCTTCATTATACTACTTGTGCTCAAGGACTTGTGACACTCATTCTTATAAATTGTAAGGAAAGAGGATGAAACAGGTCTACTTCTGTAATCATCTTTATCAGTCTCGTCTTCTTTCTTTGGTTGGTTGAAATGATTGGGTCAATCTCCCGAACTAGTTTTCACTAACCATGTTATGTTCCATAAGTGTTGGAACTCCAAAACTCATCAGCAAACATGACCATTTGTGAAAAGGAGATAAGGAAATGTCAGACATCACACTCATGCTCCATAGTAAGTTAGCAATGTCCAAACATTTTACCTTTAGTTCAGTTTGTTAATTTTGCTTGGTAAATCCTTCCAGACACAATTCAACGAGATTATAACACAGTATTTATAGTCGATAAGAACACATTGCCCTTGCAGTACAATATTCCCAGAGATAGACCTACATACACTCATCTAAACAGACAATAACTGTCTTCCTCCATGAGATTCAAATTAGTAGATAATTGTGAACCACCTGATATTTTTAAAGCTATCAGTAGCATGGGAACTGTTGTTTGCAGAGTACCACCATTTTTTACCATGAAAGCATTTCCTTCTTTATTTTCTTCTCTTCCCCTTCTGACTAAATAAATATTAAGTATTTCCAATATTCTTATATATCATGCCTAATATGAGATGCCTGCTTCTTATGTTAGTTAGAAAAGTAAAAGAGCAACAAAACAAGAAAAAAAATTCTGTCCATTTGACTTGATTTTATGTAAGTTTGTGAGAAATCTGTGTTCTAAATTCTGGAGGTCTATTTGGATTTGATATAATATTCAGCATTTTGAAGGAGATAGTACCAGTCCTAAAAGGGCGCCTTGACAATGATATGCTCATTTAAAACATAATAATTCCTTTCTACTGGGAGGAGTTCCCAGGAGAGATGAAGAAATTGTCCTCAAACTCTAGGGGGGGAAATATAGAAATATAGATCCCAAAGTGAGATTCTGGCTTGCAGAATGAAGCTCTCCAAAAGCATTTTTGTGTAAGTGGCATCATCGGTTTAGAGAGTACTTAAAGAACTCATGATTTTATATATTGAATATGATGAAAGGCTAAGTTAGAAAATGCTGATCTGTAAGCAGAAAGTCTCTAAAGAAAGACTATAAAAGAGATGCTAGCTTTGGTTTTGTTGGAAGAAAAATTCCAGGTCCAGTTCCAAACTGGGAGAAAGACGCTGGAAATAAAATGGAGACTGGAGACTGATTGGAAAGAGGATCTATTTATTGATGAAGCAGAACCACCAGCCATGTGATTCTGGGACAGCTGACAAAATGAAATTGAGAGTTGGGTGGGATTTCATACCTTCTGGATTCCTGTGAGGCCATGTAGGGGTCATGTCTGGTCATGTCTCCATTGAAGGTTAGTATGGCTTTATCAAGGGTGATATTAAGCCCCTGTCACACAGCACCAACGGATGGAAAGAGGATGTAAAAAGGAGAGAAACACTTGCCATCCATTGGTTTAACGCGATGGCCATCCCTTTCTGTACTCGCCTAGCGTCATTTTCATCCTCTCTCACTCCGTCCAAGCATTCCGCCTATTGACATTTCCAATTCCGCTTCAAAAAAGTTTTTGAGCTGCACAAAACTTTTGAGAGGAAAAATGTATCCAACACGTCCTTCTGCTATCCGCTATGCATGAAGGGAAATCCTTTTACATCCGTTGTTCATCCTTACGCGCATCTGTCTCATTTCGCTAGGCATCCCCTGTGCATCCGCGCAACTCACATCCCGCTCTCAGCAGAAAACGCGAACAACAGGAATGCGACAACGGATCCGCAGAATCAGACACGCTAAGCGTTAGTAGGCTACTACTAGACAGAGAAAGGATGGAAGACGATGAAAGCTCACATACAAGCATTAAAACGAAAAAATGTCCGCAGGACGTATCTCGGATAATTTAGGATGTATGCAGATTCGAAGAATGCAAAAGGACACCAGCAGAAAACCCCTATATTTCCTATAAAAAGGGAGGAACTCACCTGGAATCTCACGTTTCAAGTCCAGCAGCCTGCTGGTGCAGACCTCTACAGCCGTCTTAATCATTCTGGCCATCTTGCTCTTCCACAGGATCAACTCACTCCAACATGGATTCGTTCACACACTCATTTTTGGGAGCCATCATCATTCTTCCAACAGTGTCGAACCATTTTCACTAGGCTCTTTCGCCATGTTCTACCGAAGAAAAGGAGGCGGGCAAAAGAAGAGTGGTCTGGGTCGAAGATGGCATGGACGAAGAGCACGAGTACGAACTGTATAACAACTGAAGGTGGAGCCTCAATACGAAGACATCGGGCATTCCAGAACTTCATGAGGATCCCCAGCCATTGTTCGCACGAAAGTTGTGGAGTGGCTGAAGGACCAGAGTTGAACCAAAGCAGAGCACCAACTCTCCGGGCCCAGCCTGGACCCTTGGCTGAAGTGTGGCACTGACTCTGCGCCACCTCTGGCCTCATGCGACTACAATACCAGGAGCATGTCAGTACACGACTGGAGGGTGCCACACAACACCAATCAGCATTGGAGTGGTCAGAGAAGTGGTTTGCAGGCCATCATCGAAGAATACCTGGAGAGAGCTCCACTGCATGCCCATCGCACTGAAGAAGCTGGAAGAAAGTTGCAGAGCAGTGGTATCATAGAAGTGGAACTTCCCCACACCGTTGGAGCCATAGATGGGCAAGCCACGTGGCCTGCAAAGCTCTAGCCAAGTGAAGGGTCCACTTATCACAACTACAAGGGGCTTCTTCAAGCATCATCCTCTTCGCCAATGGTCGATCGCTGACTACAATTATGTACATCGATGCTTCAGGCAACGGCTCATCTTCAGATGCTCAAGTGTATACAACGCAGTCACCTCAAGAGGGGCTGGAACGCAACCTCCACTGGGCTTTCCCAGATCCAGACCCCCTGCCCAACGACACACAAGATGTGCCCTACTTCATTGTGGGGGATGACGCCTCTCCTCAGAACCTACCTCATGAAGCCTACACTTCCAGATGCCTCAACCCATGAAGAGAGGATCTTCAACTACAGGCTGTTCCAGGGCAAGGCGGGTGGTGGAGAACGCCTTTGGCATCCCTGCCAACAGGTTCCAGTACTGGTTCTCACCACCATGGCACATCGCCCCAGAGACCGTCGGAGGAAACATCATGGGAACTTGCTGCATCCCTTGCACAATCTCATGCGCACCGCTACCCAGTGTTGCAGAGACAGCTTGTGGACCTCCAACAAGGCAATGGGGGACATGGAGCCTGGGGGGAATGGAGGCAAGGGCAAAACTGATAGACCACTGAGGATGTGCCCAAGGCCCCAACAGAGCCTCACGTGAAGGAAGAAGCAGCGCAGACCTCCTGAAACACTGGTGCAATTCCCCAGCTGGAGGCAGTGGAGTGGCAAGACAGGATGATAGTGTTTAATGGATGCTTCCTTCAGCCTGTCTCATCACACTGAGAATGAGATTGTGCCATGTATATTGAAGTGGCCTACATGAAACAAGGCATTTAATAAAGAGTGTGTTTATGTGAATGTGTGGATCAATGTTTACATTGTTATGAATAATAAGGGGCCATAGGTGTGGCAACTGGGATAGTGACCATACAGCCCACTATGCTTGCATGGAGGTTTATCTATCCCACCAGCTATTACCCATCCACAGGTACCCCTGCCCACATCCCACAGCTCATTACCCATCGCCAAGGTACCCTGCCCATCCCACAACTTTTTACCCATCCCAAAGGATCCTGTCCATCCACAGCTATTTTAACACATCCCACGTATGCATAAGGCTAAACCAACTTGTAAAAGTTTCCACAAGACTTATACTTACAAAAATAAATGAAAGCAAGTGTGTGAAGCAAGAGATATATCTTTTTTATAAAAAGCTGTTAAAACGCAAAAAAATGACCCAAGTGTCCAAAGCAAAGATAAAGTCAACAGGTAGCCAACCCAGTCTCTGGCACTCTTCTCAAGTAACTCTGAGGCATGCCATTGGTACTCGACGGGTGAAGGGTTCCAGGTTGTGGAGTGGCTTTGCTGCTGGAGTGCTGGTCTGAGGCGCCATCTTAGGGTGCCTGGCCTGAGAGGACAACAGGAGATGGTGTTTGAGGAAGCATCTCAGAGAGTTCTGGGCTCAGTCCTGTGATGTGAGAGTCCCCTTCCTCCATGACATGGGGTGTCACCCCAATACCGATGACAAATGTTCTGAGGCCCGGCTTGGCTGATGGGGTGGAGGAAGAGGAGTGTAGTGGATGTTCTGGTCTGCAGGTGAGCGAGGTGAGGCGTGGGTGGCCATATGTGGCGTGGGTGGCACCTTGGTGTGGGTGGCACCATGTGGTGTGGGTGGCATCGTGGCGTCACGTGCATCGGTGGGCACCAAAATGGCGTCGATGTACCTGTGCCTGGACTGGAAGGGCTGCCTTCTGCTAGAGATCCTGTACCCCTTCCCCAACCGTAGCCTTTGGTAGGTGAGGGCCCTGTGGAAAAGCCTTGGAAGGGCAGTGACATCAACCTGGGTGGAGGAGCAGACCTGGAACTGTCGGAAGCAGGCTCAGCTGGGTCTGGAGGGTTGTGAAGAAGACCTTTGATCCTGTCTTTATCACCTAGAACTGTGATTCGGACATGTTCCATGAGGTCTGGCTGATGTAGGTGAGGAAGGGCTTGCGGTTGAGGATGGGATGTCCGGTTTGGTACCAGCTCGAGAGAGGAGATCTACGCTGCTTCTGATGGTGTCCCTGATCTCCAAGCAGGACAGTGTGCTAGGCCCCTCTGGTATGCTCTCTGCCTGCTTTCTGTGGAGGGTGGACGCTGGGGGTGGATGTGGGTTGATCTCTGGTGAAAGGCCCTCTCCGTGCCTCCCACTGTGTCAGGGGTCCTCCACGCACGTCTGCCACGGGAGTGCAGCTGTCGGGGGGCTCTCCATCGTGGGACACTCCATAGGATACCTGCCTGGACACCAGGAGCTGACTCTTGCCAGAAGAGGACTGGCCTCTCTGCGGGCTGCCTGAGAGAAGAGGGTTGTCAGAAGGGCTGCTCCTCCGTGGCAGATCTCACCCTCCAGAAGCTGCACTTGCCATCACTAGGTCTCTCGTCCGTCAGCTTGACAGTGGCCTGCTAGAATTTCTGAGGTGCAGCTTCAGTACAAAGTGTACATGTGTTCCACCAGCCGAGGAGCACCTCCGTAAGTGTAGCCCAGGCTGTCCGCCTTGTCTCTCCAAGCAGCCTGCTTCCTTTTGGTCTCGAATTAGAGCCTGTGTCCCTTTCCGCCAAAGATACTCGTTCTCCCTCAGCCATTCCAGCACCTCACCCTACATGAGGTCCTCTCGATGAGTATTGCCTCCTCTTCCCGTTCATCGTTACTAGCGTATGGTCTTCCTCCCCTCTGGCAGGGCCATCTGGGCCACAACTAACATTTATTACACCTCATCAAGAGGGGCTTCGATGTTGTAGGGGCTGCTCCAACAACACCACCCACCAGCTGCAGCAACAACAGGAGCAGCAAAAGCCAGGACCAGCAGCACCAGCAGGACCAGGATCATCCACAGCAGAGTAAGCACCAGCAGCACCAGCAGGACCAGGATCAGCAGCAGCAGAGTAAGCACAGCAGGACCACAGACCAGGAGGCACGAGAAATAAAGGAAAAACTATCCGCAGGACCAGGAGCACCAGCAGACAGTAGGACAAGGAGCAGCGCCAGCAGCAGTACAGCACGCAGCAGAAACCCAGCACCAGGAGGCAAGTGCCAGCAGAAGCCACCAGAAAAATTCAGGCCCGAGCGCAGAAGCCCAGCAGAAAGCAGAGTCCAGGGCCCGGGGGTGGGATGGTGGCCCTGTCCTTCTTGCCAGGGCTGGCAGCATATGGCAGAGGCTTCTCTTCTTCCCCAATGGTTGTTGCTGGCTGGCTGGCTGGAGCTGTGTCTGAACAGCAGGATCTTTCCTCTGATGGTGAACCTGCTTGGAGCCTGCATCCCTATATCCGCGGGGCTTATGCAATGCCATCCTCCTGCATGCACAGTGAACATCTTGCATCCGCTAGGCATCCGCGAGGCTTCCGCTCTGCATCACGCTTCATCCTCGGCATCGCTCGCATCCATTCCTTTTGTTGCATGTCCACGTCGCTGTGCTTCCGGAAAGCCCTGCTGATGTGTCCATCCGCTTCCATTCGTAGGCCTTCATGGAGCATCTGCTTTCCATCCTAGGCTACGTCCCCCCCCGTCGTTCCTTTCCCGTTGTTAGTCACCACTATGCTTATGCAATTAGGCAAATTTAGGGCACTTTTGAGAGCGGATAACAATGGATGGAACATTTTCTTGTCCGCTGTGTCCTTTTTACATACATTTTGCATCTGTCTGCCTATGTGACAGGTCCTTTAGCTAATGCTAGAAAAGAAACGCTGTAGTAAGCTAGATCAGTGATTTGTTTTCTTAAATAAGGTTTCAAATCTATCTAGTAAGATGAGATAAGCTAAAATTATTCTCCCTATTTTCTTCAATCAGTATCTGAGGTGTTAGAGATTCAGATACGCGCTAAAAGAGATGCAATCTAATTCTAGCTGGATAAGGGAGGAATAAGGATCTTTGAGTATAATTTAGAAGCATAGTTATAAATAATCTGGCACTTTTCAGCATTAATCTTAATACTTTAGCCATGAATAATTGATGACAGGTAGTATACAGTTGCTATTGTGTTGATAATAATTGTACAGGGCTTGTTTTGGGCTTTTCTAAGGTTGACTGATATAATGACTGGATGATTAAAAGTGGATCTCTAGATACTTAATGGTCATGACTTGTTCTTTGAGTCTACTATTGACTGGGGACTTGAAATGCTTTCTGAAGAATATTAAGACCTTTGTTTTAGAGTAATTGATCTCTCAATGTGTTCCCAGTGGCAATAGGAAAATAATGCTTTAGGACCTCTTTGCAGTTATGGAAAAAATAATGTCATCCTTGGTATAATGAAGACTGAAAACATGGAGATGGAGTGTAAAATTCTAGGTTAGCAAAGGCTTCAACTATATCATCAGCATATAAATTAAACAATAATGCAGTTTTACATCTTTTAGGATAAGGATCAGTTCCATTAGATTTTCTTTATAGTTTACCTTAATGTACATGATGATAACAGAATGCAATGGTGTTATCAGCTTAAGAAGAACTGATCAGTTATTTTTGTCACTAGCTTTCTCCATCTCTCACAAAGTATGGAGCCAATGGCCACCTTTAGACTATGAGAGCAACATAAAGGTTGCCTTTTGGAAAATTAGGCCATTTCTTGGCTAGGTGATATAATAGTGTACATTGATTCATAGCTGAATGACTTTTTTGATTATGGGAAGACTATGAATTAATCCACTGTTTCAGAATCTGGTAAGATTTATTTATAGCACTGATGAGAGGATTTCTCAGGTGGGATTGGATTTTAGTAACACTGGTAAAATTGTGTCTTTGCCAGAAACTTTGCTATTTTTCAACTGAGAAATTTGTTTTAGAAATCTAGGCACTGTGGCAACGATGAGAACAATACAACTGCTGCCTCTGGTACTGTTCTGAATATATTCCATCCTTTCCCCAAGTAACATGCCCCCTCTCTATTTTGTTTTTCTCAAAGGAAAAATCCCTGCAGATCTTCCTCTTTTGATCAGCAACAGCAAAACCCTTCAGATTTTAATTTTACACCCCAATTTGCACAGCCGTCTTCTTTGTCTCAACAAGATAATATTGATTCCAAACTAAGAGCTTATCCCAAGCCATTGCATAAAGACTCAGGTACAGGATGCCTGATCACCCCCTTCCTTCTCTTCTTGATCAGTTTGTCTTCATAAAGATAATATTGACTCCAAACTAAGAGCTTATCCCAAGCCATTGCATAAAGACTCAGGTACAGAATGCCTGATCGCCCCCTTCCTTCTTTTCTTGATCACGGGTCTCTTCAGTTCCTTTCAACCTCACACCTGCCAGCACTCCCATTCCCGCAGACAAGTTTCTTCTGTGTTTTCTTCTGAATAACTCTTTTCTCAGAATTTATAGATCCTGTCCTGCAACACTGAAGGATGAAACAACAATCAGTCCATACAATATTTATAGATTATGTACAGTATAATGCCATGAACCTTTACAGTGTCAAGAGACCTGAGATACAGAGCTCATGTACTGCAATCTTGTATCTTACTCTCTCATAGTTAGGCCTAGCCAGAAAGATGCTTGGGGTAGTACCTTACTTTCTACTACATTGTTCATGTTGTTTTTCATTTTGGTGACCAACTAGTTGTCACTCTCCCTCTAAAAATTGACAAGTCATCTTCTCACAAACTTCTATTTCATATTACTGTTTCCTAAATTAACAGTAGCTGGGATCATTTATAATTCTGCTTCTGTTCTTTAAGTTGAACATTTACATTTCCT
Source organism: Laticauda laticaudata (assembly GCA_004320025.1). Lineage (NCBI taxonomy): Eukaryota > Metazoa > Chordata > Lepidosauria > Squamata > Elapidae > Laticauda > Laticauda laticaudata. Next base: position 53,437 of record BHFT01000179.1, on the reverse strand, counting down.
ACAGTTCCTACAATTCTACAGTCAAAATCTTGTTAGTGCTTTTAATGCTAGGATGGGACCAAACATCAAGGCTCTTTTTCAGAATTATAACATTCCATACTCTTCACTTCACTCATCAGTTTGTCTTCATAAAAATCTAAAGGTGCCAGGTTTAATATAGGGGGATGAAGGTTGTGGCAATTAACATTGAATTTTGCCTCAAATATCATTAATGGATGTATGGCTGGTGACCCAGAGGGTCCTCAACTTTAGATTATATGCTAATATCTAATGACATTACCCTTCAATATGATCAATTCTGTGTGGGTTTCCATCTATGTGTGACCATTGTACATTGTGCTCCTCTTTGCCCTTCCCTTTCTATAAATGAAAAAAATTAAAGTTTTCCTCATCATTTAGACTGAAAGAGCACAGTCTTGAATCTTTTCATGGAATTGGTTTGTTGAATTCAGCCTATTTACGTTCTTGAGAATTCTTAAAAAAAAACTTTATTGATTACAAAACCAAAATATCAAACAAACACAACACACAGAAGAAGAAGAAAACTCTTTTTACTCTAACACGGTATAAGAGAATTGTTACTGAACATTTTTTTTCTCACCAACATTGAAACAGATAGAAGATTCTGGTTTTTTGATCTTCAGAATATCTTCAAAAAGTCTATCCACTTCTTCAAAGTTAAGACTTGTAGCCTAAAACATTGTTTTAGATGTGCTTTACCTGCTCTTTGGAGATATTATCTACTAGCTCATTGTTAGAAGTTCTCTTTCTGCAGAAATTCTCTTTCATTTAGATCCCACCATCTATTTTACTAGACTCACTAGTTCCTCATTTTTCATGTCTGAAAAATCTACTTTTCTTTAGCTTCGGGGATTGGCAATCCTTTTCTCTTGAAGATCACATTTCCCCAGAAATAATTATTGGAGATTAGATGGTGAGCAAAGCTGAAGCAAACATAGATGGGTTAGAACTACAACCAGAAGAGGACTGAAACTTCCATTTTCTTCTGACACACACACACACACACACACACACACACACACACACACACACACACACACACTCTCTCTCTCTCTCTTTGATACTTACTTTCATTCCGTATAAGAAACTGCAAATCTCCTTTACTTGTAATCTGAACTGACTTTTTGCACAGTTTGAAATTAGGCTGAAGCTATAGTTGCTTTATTTAAAAGCCACAGCTTCATAGCATTTTTGTATATTCTACTATGGGTTTCTCTACATAATTATGGAAAAAAATAATTTGGTAAGATTAAACTAATTAAACTCATTATATTAAATAAAGTATCCCATATTTCAATCCTTTGTACTCCTATTTTATCTTACTGTAGTACTAAAAAGAAAGAAAATAAAATGATGCTAAATTTATTTTACATTAATGAAAGCAGACTTATCCGCAGCACTATTATTATTCAGCACTTAGTCTATCCTCTGTTTGCTTGAGATAACTTGGTTGAAATTTACCTCTACCTGGAGATCAATCGCATTCATAGGAAGAAGAATGCATCCATACACATTTTAGATGCCATCTTACTCAAAAGAAAAGAGAAAAAATACCGGATTACTTCAAATATTGGAAGGGAAGGAGGTGGAAAGATGGCATATAGAATCCTTAATGTGAAACCCTAAACAATATCAAGATAGAATACATTCACTGCTCTACTGAAGCATGAAAATACTGGTGGCTGTTTAGGCTTTCATTAAGGATAGCTTAACACAGCAACACCGCTCTCTGCATTACAAAACAGGTAAACAAGGTTCTTTAAATAAGAAGGGAGGACTAATAGTGGAACAAAATTTGAGACTGGAGAATTCATATATGTTATACCTTCTGGGTATCTGACTGGTAAACTAACTTTAGGAACATTTATCAAAAACAAAGACTAATGCTACAAATGTCTGCACCACAAGATAAGGAAAGCAATCAATTCCTCAGTAATTTTGCTCAAAAATAATTTTCATTGCCTCGTGGCAGGTGGCAAAAACCATTGATGCATGGCTTGTGTCATACCATGTGTGTTGAGAGGAGGGACCACTGGATTTTCATCATCCAACCAGACAAATTTCAGCACACAAAATCATTTTGTGAACTTATTGTTTTGTTATTTATAACATATTGCCGGGTTCTTTTTCAGCCATGCAAGCAGTGTTTACAAGTAGTCCTAGACTTAGGACTGTTCATTTATAAAAGTTCAAAGTTATGATAACCTTGGAAAAAGTGACTTACCTGCATAGACATATGATAACAATTCAGGCACTTGGCAACTGCTTCACATTTGTGGTCTTTTGCAGTCTTTTGATCTCAATTTGCAACCTTTTTGGCTAATTTCTGACAAAAATAAATGACAAAAACTACCCGTTGGTTATTGTTCAAAAACCACCCATTGATTTGTTCAATAACTGTGACTTAATGACCACTGAAATTTTTTTTAATAGAATTGGGTTTAACTCAAGTTGTGATCCCAATTATGACAACAGAAATTCCCGGCCCAATGGTGGTCATAAATTGAGGACTAACTATAGTTAAGCAGATACAGTTCATTCACTCCCATTTGGTTTTGACATCAAAGTCAAGTTTGGCATGCAGTAAAACAAGTGAGCTCATGCTATAACATTAATTGTTTTTACCATTCAATGATTAACCAGTTCTTTGCATATAAATGAAAGGTTCTGCTTTTGTCAGTGTGCCTAATGTAAACTTCTAGTTTTACGTGCAGCTATTTCTGAATTCTCCACTCCAATAGGTTTGGTTGACCAAAGTTATTAATTACAGTTAACTGACAATCTGTTGGACTGGAAGAACACTGGTCTTCTTTCTTTTGATCCTCTTTTTCCCCTGGCCAACTGCATAGAATAGATATGATTTCTCAAAGTCTGGTCCTCCATTAAGCCATGTTACTTGGCGCTGCTGAGAATTGTAGCTTAGAATTACCTATATTTCAGAGGTGACAGTTCTAAGAAGGGTACTCTGAAAATGCTCAGATGTCCACAAGTGGAATTTCCTTTAAAAAGTACCTGGAAACTTCAAAATGGTGGTTGAAAATGTGGTGATTCACATGGTTTTGTGCAAAATTAGATTTGCACATCTGACACTTCTCTTGTGGGAGCTGTATTCATTGCTGATTTGCTTCTGGGACCAATATATTGTCCTGGTTATCACTTATAAATCCCTACATGGCTTGGGGCCAGGTTATTTGAAGGACCATTTTTTTCCGAGTTACTTACCCAATTCACCAGGATGAGCAGGGATGTTATGGGTCCTCTCAGCTCTAGTGGTGCCAAAATGAAGAGTCTTCTCTATGGTAGTTCCTTCCCTGTGAAATCATCCTTGTGGGAATGTTTGTCTTCCATCTTGAAACTCTTTTGAAAGATTCTGAAGATATGTTTCTGCCAATGGGCTTGGGAATCTCAGGGTGATATGGAGTGCATTAAATGATTGGTTTGATGTCGCCAGGGGCAGGGAGGGGGGTTATTGGATATTCTATTGGGGGTTTTATTTCTGTGATCCTCTTAGAATCACCATGAGTGAATTGTATGGTCATTTAGATTTTCTTAATAAAGAAAGAAACAAGAAGAGAATGTGTTTTAGGAATCAGAATGAAATTCTTAAGATTCATAAATTCATAAATTCATTTTTATGCTATAACTGAACACTGGGCAAAACTTCAAAAGTAAAATTAGTCCTGCTTTCAAATTCTTTCATCATGTAATATTTTTACTTGAGACAATCCAAGGAAAGACAGAGCATTGTCTCTTTAGTTTTTCATTCTTTTTCCCACAGCCCTCCTACAGAGATATAACACAGCTTAAATACGAAATAAGTTGTTATTCCTCTGTGCACCAACACACGCTTACTGGTTAAGTTCAGAAGAAATGAGGCTTTGATAAGCTTATGATAGGCTTTTATCAAAAGCTCAAAGGCTAAAAATTGCTTCATTTATGGAACCATCTCCCTTCTTGATCATTACCCTAGGATCTCAGATACTTTTTTCAAAAAAAACTTTGGTTTTAACCATGTGTAATTTGCTGCCAATTTGATATTTTGATTTACAAAATAATATAGCCTTAGTTCGCTCTTAGACATTTTATTACATGTACATTTAAACCTTTGCTCTGAAGTTTATGTTAGAGTTTACTAAGATTCTCCACATTCTTAGATTATATTAATTTGACATTGATAAATCTCAAGAAAAAACGATTAACTGCAAAAGTAACTGCTGTATGCATGAATATTAGGTTAATCTGCCAGATGAGAGACTGCTTTACCATGTGAAAATTAGAAGTTGATCAAAGCTCAATTGTATGCCTGAAAAACCTACACTGTAACATCTGGAAGACCCATATTTAGAATTCCTGATATAAACCAATCTTACATGCTCCAGCTTCAACTCCCATAATTTCTAGCCAGCTTGGAATTTAGCTTAGATAAAGCTAATATATATAATGCTAAACTGAGTTGATTAATGGACAAATGTTTGACAGCTTTCTGATGTCACATGAATATGCTAATAAACCCCACTGACTTCAAAAGCATAATCTATATAAATAGTTTTCTTTATGAAAGAAATGTTATTTCATTCTTTTTAAGTAGTCTATAAAGTTGTGGGATCTCTTTTGTTGACTTTTTATAATCTGCCAAGCATATTTCAGATCTAGAGAGTCCTGCCTACCCTAATCAAAGATATAACCAGGATAACATTAACATCATTCATAATTACATTTCATAGTCCAGCAAAAATTTATGGCTGGTGGTTAGGCTGAAATAATAGCTGTTCTGTTCTGAGAAGAAAGATACGCGAGACTGGTGTTCCAACAAACAGCTCTTTATTATAACAATTCAGTGACTTGTAACAGAACATTTGCCGAAACCACAGCAGCCTTTTTTATAGCGGCTGCTCGTGGCTTGCGGCCAATGACAGTTCTTTAAGCTTTCCCACCGTCAGGCAGGCCAATTGCAATGGTACTTTATTATCCAATCCTATTGCGGCCTGCTCGGCCAATCAGATGAGTATTCCTAATTTCTATACACAACACCTCTTGGTTTCGATCCAACGTGCGTAACATAGTCACGCAGGTAGGTGGGGCTTTTGGCAGGTCCTACTTGACCTGCGCAGCTCAAGTCTCAAGCGTGGTCTTCCATCGGTTTCCTGTCAGGATCAACACTTTTCTCTGCATCTTCTCCATGGAACCTCCTGGAAAGGTGAGTCAGCCTTGCCGCTCCCTGCCTGGGTCTCTTGGGCTGGTTGAGTTTGGCTCTGCCGCTCCCTCGCTGGTCTTCCGGGTTGGTCGAGCTGGCCTGGCTGTCTCCTTCCTAGAAGGCCTCAACCTCGCTTCCCTCCTCCCGGTTCTTTTCTCTGGAGGTCGTCTGTGGGTAAGTGCTCTTTTTGTCTTACCAGGGGTTCTAAATTCGGGTTTGTGTTGTGTCTTTGTCATGTTATTGGTGGTTCATCTTTCCCTTTTTTTATGATTTGTGTTTCGCCCCCCCCCCCTTCGTGTTTTGGATTGTTTGTTAGGGGTGGTATTTTGCAGTGGTGCTTCGGAGCTAGGTAGGCTAGTATTGCGTTCCAAAGTCCGAGAGCGAAGCTGTACAATGTGTCGTTTCATGTTCTGCCATCGTCTAGTGCCAAGCGCGGTATGACCGGAGCCCTTGTAATTTGTGTAACTGTGGGCTGGAAGTCATAATGGGTCCCAGGTAAGATTTTTGGCATAGACTAGGTCTCCAATGGTAAAGGACCGATATTGAGATTGAGGAGTCAGGAGGTTTCAGAGGTGTAGGTGGGGTGTAGCCTATCTATGATAGGAACGCAATTTTCTACCCATGAGAGGTTCTGCTGGGCTTTTGTTAGTGGTTGTGCTACGGGTGATATGCTGAATTGTTAACAGTTTGTTTAGTAGCTATCTTGGATGTCCCCAGTATCCAGTTTGTCTAGGGCTTCTTTTGTATAACGAACCAATGCGTTCACTCGTCCATTTGAAGCCGGATGAGCCGCGCGTTGTTAGGGCATGTCAGATGCCTTGTGCAGCTAGGTATTGTTTGAAAGCTAAAGCAGTAAATTGGGGCGCATTGTCAGGATACTACTACATCTGGCAGTCCATGTGTAGCAAAAAGTTTGTTCAATTGTTTTTATGACTGTTTCAGTAGTTGTGGACGTCCATAAAATAAACCTCTAGCCAGTTTGAAATAAAGCGTCAACAATTATCAAATATGTGTTCCCTTTCGTTGGTCCAGCAAAATCAATATGGAGTCTCGACCAATGGGGCCTCTGGGAGTTTCCCATTCCAGGACTGGTGCAAAGAGGGGGGGTAGACCTAGATTATCTGGCAGTCATGGCATGTTGCCACAATTTTTCAATGTCTTGTCCAGCCCTGGCCACCAGACGTAACTCCTGGCCAGGGCTTTCATTTTTACTATGCCCAGAATGTCCTTCGTTGCAACATAACACAATACTTCCTCCTGCAATTTTTGGGGAATTACCACCTGTCCCCACAGTATACAATCCTTTTCCAGGGACAGTTCAGTCTGCCATCTGCAAAAAGGTTTAAAAAGTCTGCGCTCTATCCTCATTCCGGGCAGCCCTTACCTACCCAAATGCAGAATTAAGACTGTCAGCACGTCTTTTCTGGTAAGACTTTAGCGACGTCTGATGCAATTAGTGGCAGATTCGGCCATGTCTCGATCTGAAGAGTGGGATGGTGGGAAGCTGGGTCACCTTCCTTGTCGGGCAGCGGGGAATGGCTTAAGGCATCCGCATTGGGTGATGGTTTTTCTTGGGCAAATGGATGAGTGTGTAATTGTATGCAGCGAGCAATTCTGACCATCTCGTCATTCTTGGCAATAGGATGTTCAGGGTTGGTTTCTTCCTGCCAGAATTCCTACGCAGGGGTTTGTGGTCGTGATAATAGAAAATGTCCTAGCCATAGAGGTATTCGTGGAATTTCTTGATGCCTGCTATGATGGTGAGGGCTTCTAGGCAAGTTGGCTCTAATTCCTCTCAGAATTTTGACAGCGTTTTGGAATAGAAGGCGATTGGAGCTTTTCTGCCAATCTGATAGCTTGTGGCTCAGTATGGCGCTGATTCCAAAAGGCGATGCATCACAGGTGATGTCAGTGGCAGGGTGTTGCTGTATTGTATTAAAATGGTGTTGGATGTTCATAAAGTCTTAAATGTTTTGGAATGCTGCTTGTTCTCAGTGGCCCAATTCCAGACAGTTTTTTTGTCTAATAGCCGATGTAATGGGCTCTGCTACGGTTTGCCTTTTGGGGCAGGAAGACATTATAGAAGTTTAATGAGACCTAAGAAGCCTGTAAGTCTGTTTTGTCCTTCGTCTGGGTGCATCTTTAATTGCTTTTTATTTCTTTTCAAGTGGGTGTATCCCTTTCTCATCTGTAAGGTAGCCTAAGAATTTGACTTGATTGGTGGCTAGTTGACATTTTTCTCTTTGACTTTAAACCCTGCTTCTCTGAATCTTTGCAAGACTTCCCTCAGTCTATCTTCTAATTGGTGTTTGTTTTTTGCTGATATTAATACATCATCAAATAGGGAATTGCCCCTTTTAGTCCATTTAGAAGGCGCTCCATTAGGCTTTGGAAAACGCCTGGGGCAACGCATAACACCAAAATTGAAGTCTGTTGCATTGAATTCCCGCTCTGTGCGTGACTATAGTCTGGTGGCTTCTCCAGTTTCGGGTCAATCGGAAACTGTTGATATACTTGCGTGAGGTCAAAGTTTTCCGAAAAATTTTCCTCCCCCCAATGAATGCAACCAGATGTTGAACTACTGGAAACAGGGTATCGCGCTTTGCTGGAGTGCATGGTTGAGGGTGGCCTTATGGTCACTAACAGATATGTACTGACCCATCTGGTTTGACCAGGAGTCATATGATGGGAGTTTCCTATCTGGCATGGTCGATTGGCTCTAACACCCCTTGTGCGATGTGTTTGTTAAGGGCTGCTTTGCTGTTCCAGTCTCTCTTGCTTGATGTCTGGTATCCAGATTTTTGATGGTGTTCCATGATACCATTGACAGGTATGATCCGGAGTCTACTTCCATTTCACAAGGGCTTTCATTTGATTTTCATTTATTCAGACCTTTTTTGCATTTGGCTGCCCCTGGCATTTCCTATGATTATTGTTTGGTTGTGTTTCTTCTCTGTCGTTCATTCGCCGGGCTTCTGTTCTCTCGGCTCCATTGCCTTCCAGCTTGTCTTTCTCTGTTTTCTGGGTGGTGGTGGTGCTGCCGCGTCTTTTTGGACAATAAGCTCTTTTGTTCTGGCAGACCCTTTCAATGTGCCCCCATTTCTCACAAAATCTGCAAATGGCATCTAGGAATCTTCATTCAGAGTGCGGTGGTTCCCTTTCGTATCCAGCAAGTAGAATTCTTCACCTCCTTCCTCTTTTTTCCCACCAATTTCTTCCCGACTGAAACCTATGTATGTTGCTGCGGGGAGTCGAGGTCTTCATGGTGGGCAGTCGCAGTGGGTTGTTTTTGTGTTCCTTCCACCTTCTTTTCTCGAGTTTGGTTCTGTGGTTCTGGTTTTGTTGATTCATTTGGCTCATGATGGCTGGTAGATTTCTTGGCTGCTTCAGTGGCGGTGACTTTCTGTGATGGCCTCAGCCACTGTGATATTCAGTCTGTTTAGTAGCTTGCTTTTGAGTATAGCGTCCTTCAACCCGAGGACCACGTAGTCTCTCATCACTTTGTCCATGGTTGAGAAACTCGCAGGCTCCTCCGATATCTCTTAGGGCTGCTACGAAATCTCCGATGCTCTCGTCTTCTCGTTGATCTTGCTTATAGAATTCGTGCTTTTCAATAAGATTGGAGGACACAGGCGCATAATGGCTCAATAGCAATTCGGTTTAATTCTGGCCATGCCCATTTGTTTTACGTCTCGCGGTTTGGCTAATGCCTTGGCCATTTTGAAAGATGGCAGGGCCACAGTGCGTGAGGAATACGGCTCTCTTTCTCTGGTCAGTTATTTCTTGTAACTCGTTGCTTTGTAGGAACATTAGGAAGCGGTCAGTGTATGACTCCCAATCTTCTTCAGCTGGTTGAATGGTGCAGGCGGCGCATTGTTACCGGCCATTTTGGTTGCTCAGTTCTTGTTGCCACATGCTTCGGTCTCGCTCTTCTATAACAATCCCACCTTCGTTGCCAGTGTTCTGTTCTGAGAAGAAAGGTACGGGAGACCGGTGTTCCAACAAACAGCTCTTTATTATAACAACTCAATGACTTGTAACAGAACATCTGCCAAAGTCGCGGCAGCCCTTTTTATAGCGGCTGCTCGCGGCTTGCGGCCAATGACAGTTCTTTAAGCTTTCCCGCCATCAGGCAGGCCAATTGCAATGGTACTTTATTATCCAATCCTATTGCGGCCTGCTAGGCCAATCAGATTTAGGTATTTGGAGTATTCTAATTTCTATAAACAACAAAATCAATAGCACTTAGACTTATATACCACTTCACAGTGCTTTATAACCTTCTCTGAGTGGTTTACAGAGCATATTGCCCCCAACAATCTGGGTTCTCATTTTACCAACCTCGAAGAATGGAAGCCTGAGTCAACTTTGAGCTGTTCAGAATTGAATTGTTGGCAGTCAGTAGAATTAGCCTGCATTACTGCATTCTGACCACTGCACCACCTCTTTCAATATCTCCAATATCTTCCAAAGATTCTGTAAAAAATAATCAAAGGAGATATAAAAAGTATTGCAACTGCCATTAAGCCTATTCTCTTCCTATTGGTTATAATATGAATTCATGTTGATTCTGACTATGTTTCTAAATTTCCTGATTTATGGACTCGGACTTTTCTGCAATATCTTGCCCTCCAATTTTCCAAATTCTATTCACTGCTCAGTAACTTGCAAATGATGACTTTCTTGGGTGTATACTGTGACACATAGGGAAGCTATGTTATGTGCATGGCAGTTTCACAAAAACCTCAATAATTCCTTCAGTGCCAAAAACAAGTGGGATTGTATGATATAACTAGATGAGATCAGCTAAGAAATCATATTGATTCCATAGCAGCAGAATCATAGTAAGTCAAATAATGAGGCCTCCTTTTGTATGACTTCTTAATTTTTTAAACATATGCCCCATAAGATATTTTATTTTAAATGGCCAGTTTAAGTTTAACCAAACAGACAGACAGACAGATACTATTAATTTAGAGGACATCCTATATACATCTAATATGAGTAATAATGAAATACCTATAAATTCCTGCTATAATAAGTCCATTGCATTTTTGCAACATTAATTTTAATTTTTGTGACATTGACATAAATTCTTGAAGAATATGTCCGGGGAAATACATTCAATATCTGTCTAGGAAAAACTGTGTCCTTGAAAGTTGTAATGTCTTCATTTATCTTTGTCAGCCAGATTTAGTTTTTTTATTCTGTGTTGCAAATTGTTATCTCTAAAATAGTATATATTAAAAAGGGATGCACTACTCTCAATAAATAAATAAAATATTGTGACCTTGATATAACAATAATATTAAAATACTGTATTATTATTATTATACTTATTACATAATGTTTATAATTTTATATAGAGCTCTACACAGTGACAAAATTGTGAATTCTCAAAGGAGCTTGCAATCTAAAATTCAGGGCAGGAGAGCTAGAGTAATGTGGAAAGAAGACAAACTAAAGGTAGGCATTTAGTTACATGTCTCTGCAGACCCAGTTATAGCACAGTAAGAAGCTTAAAAATTAGTTCGGGTTCATTCCATTCTAACAATAATGTAGTCATAACTGCTTTTCTCCATTGGTCTCAGTTCTCCATGCCGCTTAATTATATTTGCTGAGAAATGACAATAGGACTGAGTGCATGTAAAGATGCATAGGGTTAGCCCTCTCCCATTCCCTGAAATATACCTGATAAACAGCCTTTTAGGATCTTGTTTAGCATAAACAGCAATGATGTAAAATGGATGGGGAGAGACAACACACACGGAAATGACAAGATTTTTTTGTGTTTTGTGGAGCAAGTAGTTCTGTTTTCTTTAAAAATCTACAAGGACTTCTTGACTTATGACTGCAGTTGGAGCTGGAAATCTGGTTATAAATCATTTATGGGTACAGGTCAAAAAGCCCATTACTGCAAGTGTTTTTATGACAATTCAAAATGCGATAGTCATTAAGCAAATCCGTTCATTTGAATGGCATTTTTTGCTTGAAGTTGACAAAAAATATCACTAATCACAATCACGTGACCACAAAACACTGTGACCAGTCACAATCCATTACTAAATATCTAACAAGTGATCATGTGACCACCACTTGTCATAAATGGCAGGTGGTGCAATCATTTATGACAGCTGAGGAGTGCTTTCTAGTCTGAAAAGCACTCATTGCATGGCCATTTTAAATGCAAATCACTGTTAATCAATTGGTCATAAATCGAGGACCACCTGTATTTTATGGAAGACCTTGTTTGTTACCTCAAAATGTTGAGAATTTGTAATTGTTGATTTTTAGCAACTGTGATGGAGAATGTTGGCAGTATATACATGCCATTGCCAGAACGGTCCTAGAACCTCTACTTCTTTCACTGGACCGAAATGAATGAGAAGCCTTCTGCAATTTATATTATATTTTGAACTTCAAACAAAATCAAACATTGTAAATGATCAAAACTCTTGGTATAATTGCAAATTGTGACTAAAGATAGTCCTTGACTTACGACAATTGAGACCAGAAAATTTGTCATTAAGTAGTGTGGTCATTAAGTGGGAAATCATGTGACTGCCCCCTTCCCTGTTCACTTCCCCATGAACTTTGCTTGTCAGAAACCTGCTGAGAAGGTTTCAAATGGCGATCACGTGGCTGTCGGACACTATGACTGTCATAAATGCAAAACAATTGCCAATTGCCAAAATCTTTTTTTTTTTTTTGGTTAAGTTTTATTGATTTTTAAGGACAAACAAAAACAAACAAAACATAAAACTTCAACTTTTTTCCATAAGTGTACCAAACAGTGTTGTTCGGTTGGTTTATAATTTTTTGTGCAATCGGTTTCATAGTCTCAATTAACAGTTACATTACATGAGTTACTTACTCATATTCTATTAAAAAATTAAATATCTAGTATTATTATAATCAATCAAATTTGACTATAATTTTTTTGTTCATTCAATACTTTGCAAGATAGCCTATAGCTTTATTTAGTTTATTTTACAACAATTCATATAGGTCTTCCAAATCTATTTCCTAAAAACATTTTATATTATGTAATATAATATAATAAAAAGAAATACATATTTTATTATATTAATTATTTTCGATAATTCTACATATTCTATAACTATATTTTCTTATCAAGCTATTGGATAGAAAAGGTCCCAAATTTTGTAAAATTGTTTTATCATACTTTGTTCTCTTAATTTTTTTCAAATGTCAATCTACTCATTTCAGCACATTCCAGAATTTTCTTGGATAATTTCCTCCTGCCAATGGTATTTTTCTCATTTTTCCAAATTTTTAGCAATACCGGTATATACTCGCATAATAAGCCGATCTCCAATATAAGCTGACCTTAAAAAACACTGCCACCAAAATGAGGATTTGCAAAACTCGCATATAAGCCAACCCCCCAAATACCATGTGTTCAACCCCTGATCTCACCGGCAAGGCTCACCGTCAGAAGATTCTGGGGAGGACAGGGCTTTGGGCGGCAACTTCCCTGAACAGCAGAAGTGAAGCCGCAGGGGAAGAGGCGGTGGGGCAAAAGTTGCGGCTCATGTCCATCCAGGAAGAAAAATAGGTGCCCTGATTTCGCACACGTCTTTACTTGAAGCGAGGGCTCTAAGGGCCAGGCGAGGGCTGGCAAAGGGCCAGGCGAGGGCTGCAGCAGTGACCTTAGCGTGGGCGACTTGCTGATCGCAGCTACTTAGCGTGGTGGCTTCACGCGATGAGAGTCTTGGCTCTCATCGCGCGAAGCCGCTGCCGGCGAGCACTGCCCGGCCGCTTCCCCACCTCCCATCGAGTCTCTCAGTGATTGGCTGTACAAGCCGCTGCCTTGAAGGCGTGAGAAGTTTGGCTCTCCTCAGCGCGACGCCGCTGCCGGGCCAAAGCCACTGCCGCTGCTGTCCCGCCCCCATCGAGTCTCTCAGCTGATTGGCCTTGTACAAGAGCCGACTAGCCCGGTGAAGGCGATGAGAGTCTTGGCTCTCATCGTGTGAAGCCGCTGCCCCGGCGAAGCCCCGCTGCCCGCTGCTTCCCCACCCTCCCATCGAGTCTCCTCCCAGCTGATTGACTGTACAAGGCGCTGCCGGCGAAGGCAATTGAGAGTAATATGGCTCTCATCATTGCGAAGCCCGCTGCCACCGGTGAAGACTCTCATCGCCTTCGCCGGGCAGGCAGCTTCGCGCGATGAGAGCCAAATCTCATTACGCGAATCTGCCACGCTTAAGTCGCTGCTCAGCAAATCAGATTTTTTGTGTATAACCGACCCCAATTTAGGGGGAAAAAAAAGCGTTCTAAATTGGCTTATATGCAAGTTATATACGGTACAATCCTAGCTTCTGTTAATACATTTACCAATCAAATATTTTAAATCTTTGCTGTATGATCAGGGTAGAAATTCCAATAACAAATATCTTGTTTTTAAATCATATACCTTTTAGTCATTTTTTGTCCAACACGGTGGATTTTTAGTCCAATATTTTTTGCATCGCACAAGTCCACCACATAATGGTAATATAGCCAGGTATCTGATGACATTTCCAACATCTATCGGATTATTCTTGAACATTCTTGCTATTCTTGTCGGGGGAAATGCCACCTGTAAGAACATCTTATACAAATTTTCTTTAAATGACTGTTACATTGTTTATTATTATAATTTTGAGACCAACAAATTTTTGCAATTTTCTAGATCAATCCCATATCCAAATTCTTTCCCCATAGCAATCATAGGGTTTCTTTTAACTTGTTCTTCTTCTAGTTTTAATTTCTAATAAATATCATACAATTTTTTAATCCACATTTTTCATCAGTACCTGTCAAGATCTTAATCTAATCAGTCAATTTATTATAGAACTTTCTCCTTTTAAAGTCTTTTTTCACTACCTTGAATGTATTTGCGCATATGAAAACCATTCATCTTATATTTGTTTCACTCTAGTTTTTTGCAAATCGATTTAGAGTTCAGCCCTTTTCATTCAAACTTTCCCCATATCTAACTGTTTGTTCTTCTTATATATCTATGATACGAAATGCTGATTTCAATAGTCGAATATATACCAGACTGGAATTTCAAATAACGTTTGTTTTTAATCTTCATGCCAATTTAAACCCAGAGACTTCCCGTATATAATGTCTTCTAAATAACCCTGTATTTTAGTTCCATATACCATAAACAAAAGATGGCCAATCCAACAACAAAACCTGTCCTTCTAATCCAACAATCCCTAGTAATTTCTTATGTTATCATTCACCTTAACCCATTGACAAGTTTGTAGCATTGGTAGACAACTCCCATTAGGCAGAACCAAATCCTCCTCTAGATTCTAGCATCTGTAGAGTTTTTAAACTTTATTCTCACTTTCTTACCCTTTGCATATATTTTTCAACACAATTTCTGTTTAAAGTCTTCAAAGTAGTCCTTTCCAAGCTCTAATTGGTATGTTCTGAAACAAATATAGAATTCTGGGTAAAATTTCATTTGTTGAATTGGTTGAAAATTTCTCCCTATTAATTGACAATTGTAGTTTTCCACATTCGTCAAGTCTAGTGTTATCTGATTGTTTAACAGTTTAATGTAATGTGTTCTCTACATCTTGCTGTCAACTTGTATCCCCAGTACTTACCTTATTCGTGACTTAATTTTCAATACATCTGCCAATTCTTCTTTTTGTCTTAGTAACATATTCTTTGTCTTATGGCTTTGTTTCATTTTCAGGCCGGCCACCTTGCCTTTTAGTGCCTCTATCTTTCCATTATTTTTGATGCTGTTTCTGGAGGGTCTTCTAAATAAAGGCCCAAGTCATCCACACAAAAGCTGCAATTCTAAATTCTTTCCTTTTTAATTTTCATTCCTTTTATACTCTTTTCATCTTAAGTTTCTATTTAACACTTCCAGAGTTAAGAAGAGCAAAGGTGATAGTGGGCAACCTTGTCCTTGTACCTTTTCTTATACTGATAGAGGTCTGTTTAATTCTCCTGTCTATCGTTACTTTTGCCGGTTTGTTTATATATATGGCTTGTATTGGCCTTGAATAAATTTTTCTGGCCAAAGCCCCTCCTGTTTCCAATAATAATCAACATGAATCTACAGTTCACATTATCAAATGCCTTTCTGTTGCATCTAAAAATATCAAGCCATTGTTTTTCGGGGGATGCCAATAACTATTCAAAAATGTCCAATATTACTCTGCATATTAGTCTTTAATTGCTCTTTGGGCAGAAATCAATTTTGGTCAGAATGAATAAAACTATTTAAATTATTTTTGAGTCTCTCTGCCAATATGAAGCAAAGATTTTATAATTTGCATTTAATTAAAGAAAGTGGGTTTATAATTCTAAATTTGTAATGATCAGTCTCTCTCTTTGAATAAGTATAAGTAGGTTTGACTCATTTTTTAAGGGGTACCATTTTTTTCTTCTTCTTTAGCATTAACTTCATTCATGACTATCTAGCAATGGAAGATTCCAGTGATTCTCTATCAATGTTTATAGAATCTGGCCGGAAGTCCATCTGGCCTGGTTGCCTTCCCTTATTTGGTTTCGTTAAGTGCTTCACTTAACTCACATGGTTATATGGCTTTCCTAACATTTTGCAGTCTCTTTAGGTATCGTTGGTCGATTAGCCATTCTGTAAATACTGTTAAGCTCTTTCCTCATCAATATTCTCTTGCTCATATAATTTCATAAAAGCCTTCGAATGATTTCCTTCTTCTCCTTTAATTCCATGGCAACTTGACCTTGAATCATCTATTTAACTGCGGTATTTCCTTGATTCTTTTTTCTTTCTCAATTTGTATACTAACATCTACCGGGTTTTGTCTGCATACTCAAAATATTCTGTTTTCGACTTTCAATTTCTGTGCTATTCTTCTTCTTATTAAAATCATTTAGGTGTTTAATTGTATCCAGTTTTAGCTTAATTTGTCTTTTCTTCTGTTGGCGTTTTCTGTAGTTCTTTTCGAGTCTTTTATTAACTCATACTTCTAAAGCTTCCATGCTTTGCCTTTTCTATGTTGCCTTTTCCTGGTGTAGTCTATTATCAAGCCTCTAGCATCAGCCTTCATTGTGTCCATTACGTTTCTGGATGAAGTATCTTACTTTTTTATTTTCTCTAAAACGAAAAAAAACCAATTTATATTTCCATCCGCTGTAATAAATCCTTCTCCTTTAGAATCAGTATTATTTATGTCTCTCGATCTTCTTTTTTGTCCTTTCCATTTAATTGTCATTGGATTCGTGGTCTGCCAAAGAACTTGTTTTATATTTGTTTCTTGAATATTAGATATTATTCTGTATGAAGACTCAAGATATTATTATTCTGGACCATGTTAAATGTCTATTTGAGTAAAAAGTGTATTGAGTTTGGTTTTAACAATTGTTCTTTCTCTCCATATATCTTTTAAATTTATTTCATCTATCCATTTTAAAAAGGATTTGGGGAGAGTCTTCCTCATTTTGGCCTTTGTTTGTTGTTGTTGTGTATATAGTCCAGTTTATTGGTCTTCATATTCCCATAGATAATCTCCCATCATAACTATAATTGACATCGGTCCAAGTTCACATTAATTTTTTCATGTGTAATTTTTTATAAATTCTTCTTTGTTTAGTCATTCGGAGTATAAATTGCAATCAATAGTGTTTTAATATTATTGTCCATTATTCCCACCATAATACTCTTGCGTCTTAATCCAATATAAATCAATTTTGCTAAATGGTCTCTTTAATATATAAAAACCACTCCTCTTTTCTTACATTGAGTCAAAGAAGTAAATATTTTCCCTTAATTTTGGCTGTCATCAAACAATTGTTCATATTGTTTTTAATATGCTGATTCTTGTAGAACAAATTATATTCAAATTTTAGTCCTTCTAATTTGTGAATAAATTTCCTTCTTTTAACAGCTGATTAAGTCCATTTATATTTCATGTGTAATTGCAGTTTTTTTCTCTTCCATAAATTATGCGTTTATAATTAGGTTTGGCAGCACTCGTAGATCTTGGTTCATGTTGTTCTTTACTCACACGATCACCTACTGCCCGTTCTCTTTTTTCAGTCTCTCATTTGGCCATCTTGAATTCAGGTTAAGTGAAATCTCTTCTTCTGCCTCCTCCCTCTCTCCTTCGAAAAATTCTTGCATAAATAATTCTGCTTTTCATCTATTAGAGTCAATGTCTATATCTCTGTTCTTGTCCCTGAAAAATTAAGCCTCTGGGATTAGCTATCTATAATTCACCTTTTTTTCAATAAGCATTTTAGTACAGAAATTCGGTTTGTCATCTCTCTCACCTCTTTCTGGGCATTGCTTTAAACCCAAATTCCTTGCCTTTGTATTTCAATTGTTTTCTCTCTTACCACTTGTAATAGTTGTGTTTAATGGCTTTTTTTTGTAATCTGATATGAACTTCTCTTGGTAGTTATTTTCATTGCCATATCTTGTAAAACTCAGTATACTCATCTACTCCATCCATCATCTTCTCTTCTGTTATTTCCAAAGCTTCAGCCAATATTTCTATCATTATCTCAGCTAGATTTTGTCCTTTTTTCGTCCTCTATGTTTTGAAATCTGAGATAGAATTCTGATCTGTCCATCTCCCATTTCAATATCCCACTTTTATCTTGTTCAACCACTGTTAATACGATATCGATATCTCCAATCTTCTTGTCTCTTTGTTTATCTTTCATCATTTTTGGGAATCTCTCATCATAACTTCACCCATCATTTGTTGAATATTCTCCGCCTTTTCATCAGTTTTCTTGTTCTTTGCTCAATTAGTTTTTTATTCTCTTTTTCAATGGTATCTAATTTATTTATTAAGGTCTTGGGATTCCTTGCATAATCATCTGTAGAGTCACTCTTTCTTGATCTTTATCTTGCTTTAACATTGTCTGAATTGAACGCTTTGTCCTCCAAAGTAAGAACGGTGGGGAGGTAGAAGTAGAAGGTGAGAGCCAGAAGCTATAAACTTCCTGCTCATTTTAAACAATTTGGGATCTTCAGGTTCTTCTAAACCCTAATCCAATTATGAAATAGCCAATTATAATCCAGAATGAAAAAAAGAATGGTAAGAGAGAAACAATCAATAATAATTAAAGAGAGAAAAGGGAGAAAAAAGTTCTTCAGGCTCTTCTTAACCTTAATCAATCAGTATATTAGGGTAGAAGGGAAGGAGAAGAATAAAAAAAGTTTAAAACGAAAAAAAATAAAAGAATTAAAAAAATAAAAAGTAATTCTTCAGGTTCTTCAGCACCTTAATCCAATTGAGAAGTTTCAAATAAAAAAAGCATATTGAAAAACAAAATCTCAAGAAGAAAGGAAAAGAAAAAAGAACAATTTTGAGGCTTTCCTTTTAAAACTACAAAGCAAAGATGAAAAATATTACAAAATAAAGGTTTTAAAAAGAAAAAATTAACAGTACATGCTGGTAAGAGGGTGTGTGTGACCCAACTAAGAAAATTAAAAAAGACAACAACTACATCTTTATTTAACTTATCCAAGGCTCTTGATCATAGCTCTCTCCAAACTTCAAAGCCAAGTTTCAATTGTTGATAGAAACCAGAAGAACACCTGCAGTAATACTCTTCCATGCTCTTCCCTCTATCTTATACACGTAGCAATGTCCTTGAAAAAAGAATTTCAGAGCTTTCTTCCTCAGCTTTCTCAGCTTTGAGATATTTTCAAGCCTCTAGTTGGCCTCAGTGTTACAAAGTTTCGTTTTACTCTCATCTCCCCCTCCTTTCCCAGACAAAATGTAATAAATTAAAAAGAATAAAAAAATATAAAATAACCAAAGGGGAGCCTCTAACCTAAAATATACAAAGTCAAAAAGAAAAGAAAAAAATAGATATAAATGGAGAAAAAACGAGTCCATTTAGCATGTGCAAATCACAACAGAATTCCAGCCATAAGAAAAAAAAAAAAAACAGAAAATAAAGCCTTATTGTTGACACTTCTGTTTAAAAACAGACGACGCTTATTCAGTTCTGTCAAAACTTTTACGAATTCTTTTTCCCCTTAGGGGTATCCTTTAAAAGTCCTTTTAAGTCTTAGAATAATATAAGAACAATTCTCACCAAACAACACACTTTCTCTTTCAACCTCTTCGGTTCGAACTTTCCACACTTCACAGCGCTTTGGGTAGCTGCCTCTCTGCCGCTGCAAAAGGGCTTCTCCTGATCAACCAGGGACTTTGTGATATCCCTGGGATCTACAGGGCATGTCCTTCACTATCACCGTCTCTTTGGGACGGTTAAGCTTGTTTGGACGCCGTCCAGGGGCAAGATATCAGCCTGCAATCTCGAGACCTACCACAAAGATATCAGCTGCAATCTCAGACCTCCAAGATTGCATGCAGTATCATCGCGACGCCAGCTCCTCCCTCCCCTCAAGTGCCAAAATCTTAAACCCATAACCCCAGTGATGCTACAGCAGTTTTAAGTGCAAGAACCAGTCGACTCTTTTTCAGTACCATTGTAACTTTGAACTGTCATTAAACAAATGGTTGTTAGATGAGGACTACCTGTAATCATGTTGTTGATTCTAAAGGAAATGAATCTAAAGGAAACAAAAACCCCAGCTTTGATTTAGTGTCAATGAGGGTTGACAGAAAGTTTTGTTGCTGGTACGCGAGGGATTTAGTGCAAAAACAAAGGTAGAGGTGCACTGTTATGGATTTCAGCTTTCAATCTTATGCTTCAAACAAGTTGAAAAAAACCTAACATTTTTAACAGTAACTGAAATGCAGTCTGTCAGCATTCTATTTAACCCTTTTGTATATTCCCAGAAAATTTGACATTCTGCAGATCCATGTACATCACAAATGAGTGTGAAAGCTGTCAATCATTAGGTAAAATCTTCTGTTCAGTAGTGACAGGCACTTGAAAAGCCGCATTAACATTCTTTAAGAAAGGCCTTCATCTGTAACTCAACTCTGATTTTTTTTTTCTTCATCAAGAAAGAACAGAGCATATCAAGCCATTTTTAGTGCTGCCAAGGCTATTTAAGAATTCTTACAATGCAAGGCAAGGCCAAGAGATAGATTAAATGTCAGTAGATGTCAGGATTTCCACATTTGCATGTTCTACCATTTATCTGTTTTGGAACCAGGTTTAATTCACCATCAGTCAAGAAACTCATTACATTCCAAAAATATCCTTTGAATTTTTATTTTTATTTTTGCTTAACCTGGTTCATTGGTTTTGAACTGTGCAAACCCAAGTACTGAGGTCTGTAACACTTAACACTGACTTGGCCCTAGTCAGCAATCATTGCTTAATAACAAGCCATGCATTAAATCATTGAGCAGCTTTAATTAATTTGCCTGAAACTCTGATATATTAAAAAAAAGAAAAAAGAAAGGATAGTTACCTGCTCAAGGACTGCCCTGAGAAAAACAAGATAAAGAAAATTATTTTCCAGATGTTAAGAAGCAGGCAATCTTTTTATCCAATAAATAATAATGGAAAAATTATAACTATGAAAAGCCAATAAATACTATAGTAGCATAGGGAAACAAAACAGGCCAAAAATGAGGATTCATCTTGTCTTGAACTCATCCTGAGAGGATTCTTGAAAGAATAGTGTATTCTGGTAACACCTCAGGTGTCCCCTAAAATTGTTGCTGATGGATTGCGCTTTCCATCTAAAATAAAATTAAAATGTAAATTTTAGAAATCTTGGGTACAATACAGTGCCTGTGCCTAGACGATTACATTCATTTCAAGACAGCAAGATTAGTCTCTCAGATACCTAATTTTTCACAAAAGAATTGAATGGTCCTCTTTTCCCAATGAACATATGTTACCAGGCTGCTTTGGGGTAAATTGTGAGATGTTACTACTTCTTTACATGCCTTGAATGAGAACTTTCATCTCCACTTGTGCATAATTAGTTGGGCCAGAGGTAATACTAACTATGCACTGATTAATAAATCACACAATTCTGGCTCCCTGCTGATGACAGTGGTGGAGGCTGGCATCTGGGGGAAAACAATAATATGTACCATCTGCTCCACAGGATCTCACTTCTATTTTAGAACTTTCTGTTTTAAACAGAAAAGGAATCTCTAAGGGGTGAAATGATGCCAGTTGTAGGTTTTTTTTTTAAGTGCAAGCATTCCATATAATATCCACAATAGTTATAGTTAACTAATCAAGAAAGAGAGATGGGAAACACAATTAGGTGGCAAATCTTTAATGTCTTGAACTGTCTCTGATATTTTTGCACTAGTAAGGACTTCAATGTGAATACTTGGCTTTGTATTTTTCCCTAGATTTTAGGATTGCCTTTATTTTCATTTTTGACCATGTCAATATTCTTTTGAGAATTACATAGTATTTTTAAGCATTTCTGTCCCCAAAGGGTGATGTTGGCAAGAGGAGGGACCCCAGAAAACTTCCACAAAGAGGCCACTTCGGACTGCACATTTTTCTTTCCCAACTATCTGAAGTGCCTCTAAATCATTTTGCTGTGACACAAAGAAGCAGATTAAGTTTGAACTCATGAATAGAAAGCAAAATGGGAATGAAAATTGGTAGAAGCTGGAACCCAAAAGCATTGCTGCAAACCAATATGATGGTGGAAGCTAATTCCAGTTTCTCATATATTGGTTTTCTTAATTAAAATATTTTCTTTTAAAAAATTGAATGGGAGAGAGCACTCAAAAAGTACCATGGCAAATTATTGACACTACAGAAACACTAGATGGTCTACTTTACATCTAATTACTTATTTTTTCAGGGCTTGTTAAAAAAAGTAGACCAAAATTGCTTCCAATAAAGAAAGAAAATATTAATAGCTATATTTTAATATAATTTTAATATTGCAATAGTTTTCCGTAGAAACAATATACAAATATTTCCAGAATGGAAACATTATGATAGAAACAAAAATTTTATCAAACCAGACAAATTTTATTGCATTCTTTGACAATGTGATTAAATTAGTGAACTATCAAAATGCTGTGACATAATTTGCTTAGACTTTGTTAGGCATTTGATAAAGTAGACCATAATCTGTTACTTGAAAAAATAGAAAAATGTGGATTTGACAGCATCATCATCAGATGGATTAGTAACTGGCTGACTAATCTCACTCAATGTGTAGTCCTTATTAGAACTGCATCTACATGGAGAGAAGTATGCAGTGGGGTAACTCAGGACTCTATCTTAGGTCCAATATTCTTCAATAACTTCATAAATCAAGGGTCGCCAACCTTTTGGACCTCAGGGACCACCAAACTCATAATTTTAAATCCCGGGGACTACTAATAGGAATTTTGACTGATGGTGGCTTGCTGACATTGGTGGAAGAGAGAAAGAGAGAGAGAGAGATCTGATCTAACATCTCTCTCTCTTTCTCTCCCTTTTTTATTTGTTTATTTTATTTTATCAAGCAATTATAAGGTAACAAGTATAAGTATAAACATAGTTATGAATACATGAAATGGATACATATAAGAAATATAAAAAGAAACAATAGTACAGGGATGGTAGGCACATTGATGTGCTTATGCATGCCCCCCTTCTCACACACACACACATATACACACTGGCATGGGTAGAATTCAAATTTCTCAACAACCAGTTCCATGGGTGTGGCCTAATTTGTCGGTGTGGCTTAGTGGTCATGTGATTGGCTGGGCATGGCTTGCATGTAAATATTATAAATATTTATATAAATATTGAATTTTTTATAAAAAAGCAACTTTTACCCAAAAGCAGGCAAAGCAGGCAGGCTCACAGAATCACAGATTCACTCAGAGATCTATCTTTGTGCCATCAGCTAGCTGAGTCTGTCACATAAAATTTACAACCAAGCAAACTCACAAAATTAATTCAGAACACATGTATGTAAATATTGAATTTTTTATTTAAAAAAGAGCAACTTTGCAGAGCAGGCAGGCAGATTGAGTTGCTCACAGAATCACAGGTTCACTTAGAGATCTGTGTTTCTGCCATCAGCAAGATGAGTCTGCACTGCTTCAGTCTAAGGAAGGTTCGGCTCTGCTTAAAAGCAAAGCCGAAGATCTAAAGATTATCTAGAAAGCAAGAAATCCAATGATTTCCTGCTTTCTAGCTAATCTAAATCTCCTGGCACAGCAGAAGAGCTGATGGTCGGAAAAAGAAAAAAAAAAGGAAAAATAGCAACTTAGCAGGCAAATTTGCTAGGTAAGGAGTGGGCGGGGAGAGTTCCCACAGGCCATGTGGCTGGCGCAGCCTTGTGTTCCTGCACAAATTAATTGCTTTGGGGATGACATTTTTCTGCAGCCCACCAAAATTTTCTCCCGGAACACCAGTGAGCTGTGGCCCAACGGTTGGTCACCACTGGTCCAAAGTACCTGAAGGCAGAACAAGAATAAATGAACGGAAACTAAATAAGGAGAAAACTAGTCTAGAAATAAGAAATTTCTTGACAGTTGGAACAATTAATCAGAGAAACAGCTTGCCTTCAGAAGTTGTGGTGGTCCAACACTGGAAGTTTTTAAGAAGAGATTGAACAACTATTTTATTGAAATGGTATAGGGTCTCCTGCTTGAGTAGAGAGTTGGACTAGAAGACCTCCAAAGTCCCTTTCAATTCTGTTAAAATGAGAGGGGGGAATCCTTTTCTGTTCAGGATGTCAATGATTCCTAAATTCTTATTAATTGTCTTATGGATAGTCTGCCTTCAGAGGAAACAATTGTGAGCTGATTTGTACAAGATGAGATTTGGTCACTTCTTTTATCACAAACATAAATTATATACAAAATTTTTAGTAATGCATGTGGAAACCAGAAAATAACATGCTGCATTTTTCCCAGGCTGAACTTGCTTTTCCTTGTAGTAGTTTTGATTGATTTCAAGAAAAGTAATTGTTTTTTATGAGGCTGCAGATGATTACTATCCCCCTTTGTACATTCTGAAAATAAAAGCCAATGATACAGTAGTTCATAAAAACATATATACGACTATGGCCTGGGTCTCTGAATGACAACCATATTTGTCATATCCCTGATAGCTTGCGGCTGACAGCAGACAGAGACTGCTCTTTCATTTCTCAGTCACTACTGCAAGTGAAGAAAGAATGAAATCTTACACTGTACAAAACTCTTATATCTGACAGTGAGTGGGAAGATTTATTTTATAACGCACTACCAGATGTATGCCAGCAACATATTTCTTTTTTTTTAATAAAGTTTTATTTTAACAAAATAAATAAAACATTTTATTTGAGTACAGCATGGTTCCAGGTTATCACATTTCTTATGTATTCAATTTCAATCTTTATTACTCTTTTTTCCAACTTCTCACTAATTTCTCCCTTTACTTCTCTTAATTTTCTTGTATGGTTATCTCATTTTTCTTCTTATTCAATTGTATTTCTTTTACCTAAATTTCTATATCTTTTTATTCATTGTACTTATACTTTCATCTGTCTTGTTTACAATTTCATATGTCTCTTCCAACATTCTTAAGAAGCAAAATTCCCCCTATGATTGCCAAAGTGCAACACCTTTAAATCTTATGATTATCATATGAAATCTCATTAAACATTGAATTTGTGCATTCTAATATTATAACATTTCAAATTTCTAATATCTATTTTATATCATGTAGATCTCATCATTCAGACTCTGCTTGGTACTTCCCCTTGAAAATGTAAAAAAAATTCTAAAAACATAGCAAAAACAATATATACATAAACATTAGTAAACAAAATAGTTATTCAAAATCATTCTAGTACTGGAATGAACCTTGTAAACCTTTCACATTTCTTTTCAATATCCATCAATCTTTGAGAACAAATTGAAATGTTTCCCTCCCTTCTTCATTATTACTTAACTGTTAGTAAGCATACCTTTGGATAGTCATACAGTTTTATCTATAAATTATTATTATTAATAAGCAAAATAATTATTCAAATTCATTATAATAACTGGTATAAATTTCCTTATAAATCTTTTTACATTTCTTGTCAATATTTTATCAATCTTTAGAAACAATTGCAATGTTTCCCTCTCTTCTTATTATTACATTAATTATAAATAAACAATATCATTGCATAACAATACAGTTTTACTCATGGATTATTTACTTATTTCATTTCTAACTCATTACAGTATTCTACTGTCACAACACTATCTTTTGTACCTTTGCAGAATCCTCATTTTTAACTTAATTTAAACCATTGTTTCTGTGTTTTTAGCTAAGCAAATACCTTTAATCCTAGTAAGTTTTCCCCTTTTTCTTTCTTTCCTATTTTTGTCCCTCATAAGTTTTTTCCCTTTCTATCTTTCCCCCCTTTTTCTCATCCCATTTTTGTATACCGTCTCTCTCTAATTCCCTTCTGTAGTTTTCTTTTCTGCTTCTCTTTGCTTTATACTTCTTCTTCAAGACTATTTTTTTTTGGCTGTTCCCTTTGATCTCAAACTTTTAACTCCTTTCCACCTTTTTCCTCTTATTACCACACTTTGCATTATTTGATCATTTGAAAATGGCTTCTTTGTCCTGCCCTTCTTCTTGCTCTTGAAGCTTTTCCTTTTGCTTTTCATAGTTCAGGATCTCCATTTCAAAAAAATTCAAATATGAAGCCAAAGGATTTTCCTCCCCTTTCTGCATCTTCTTTCTGTTTTTTAAGACTCATCTTCAATTCCTCCAGGAGTGATGGCATTTTAAAACACTTTTGAACAACCACCTGATTGACTTTAAGTAAAAAACAGAAAAAAAAAATCAATGCCAAAAACCTTTTTTTAAAATCACCAAATGATTCCAGTCTTGTTTCTTTCCTTTTCCTTTCTGTGGGTTACTGTATCTTTTAATAAGATTTCAGTTACAATGTATCTGGGAGTCTTTTCAAAGTTTCACTATTAATCTTCTTTATTTTTCCAGATGAACTCCATTTTTCCATTATTCCAAGTCCTACCCTTTTGCCTCCACTCTTTTCCTTTTTAGGGATTTAAAATGACCAAGAAAAAATCTTTATTCTCCTTTTGACACTTAGATTTCAGCTTAAGGTTGCCTATTTAGTGTCAAAATAGATTAATATAAATTTATTTCCATTCCATTTGTAATTGTCAGTATAAAGGTAAAAAAAAGGGGGTTTTAACCTCCTTTTCTCTCTCCTTCGCTGCTTAAAGATCTTCTTCCAGAAGTATCTCTCTAGGTACTTTTAGATTCAGGATACCTTGCTTAGATGTTCTGTGTTATTTAGCTTGGTCTGTCCTGTTTTCCTCTTTGTCTTCCTCCTGCACAAATCTTATCGAGTCAGGTTCTTCTTTGAGGTGGCCATTTCTGACCACCACTTGCAACCACCTTTCGGGGAAGGGAGTTTAGACCAGCCAAGGAGGAGAGATGCGGCTCCCCTCAATTGGCTAGCAATCTCCCCCCTCTTTCACCACCTCTAGGGGGTGGCTTCATCCCCGAATCCAAAGGATCGGGGTGCTAAAAGCAGCAAGCACAAACTGAAACTGCACACGATCATGGATTTCAGTCTGTCACTGAGAGACCCAAACCAAAAGTTGAGCAACAGAATATTTCTGTTGCTTTTTCAAAGCTAATCACTGTATTGTTAACTAGAACCAATACCAGCCATATTAACTATTTATTGCTCTAGATCAGGGGTGTCAAACTCAGTTTCACTGAGGATCTCATCAGGGTTATGTTTGACCTTGGGGGCCAGGATGGGTGGGTGGAATGGGGTATGGCCGCTTGACATCACTCATATTGGCGCCTGTAGTGGCCCAAGGACTCTGCCAGAGAAAAATGGACTTGTGAGCTCCAGTTTTGGCTGTGATGGCCTGCAACCCTCTGCAGTGAAAACATGCATCATGTGCTGGCACACCACGCCCAAGTTTAGGCAAAGGAGAAAAAAATCCCGATAGGTCACATGACGCAGCCATGACTTGAGTTTGACACCCCTGACCTAGCATGAGCCCCTTCTCATAATCATGTATGTCAGAAAAAAGGAGAAAGATTTGTAGCAAAATATCTACACTTAAAAATGCTATCTGCTTAACTTAATTAAACAGATGGTATGTGTGCATGCAGTTTTTGAAAAAAAAGAAAAAAAGTTGCTCAGCTGTACCGTATTAACTGCATATAGCCAACTTTAGAACACTTTTTTTTTTCCCCCAAATTTGGGGTCGGCTTATACGCGAATAATCTGGCTGCCCAACTTCGCACGATGAGAGCCAAGACTCTCATCGCCTTCGCGGGCAGCGGCTCGCGCGATGAGCCAAGACTCTCATCGCCTTCGCGGGCACCGGCTTCGCGCAATGAGAGCCAAGACTCATCGCGCGAAGCCGCTGCCCATGAAGGCGATGAGAGTCTTGGCTCTCATTGCCGTGAAGCCGTTGCTGCGAAGGCGATGAGAATCTTGGCTCTCATTGCGCGAAGCCGCTGCCCGCGGAAGGCAATGAGAGTCTTGGCTCTCATCGCGCGAAGTCGGGCAGCCAGATTTATTTGCTTATAAGCCGACACCCCAAATTTGGGAAAAAAAAAAAGCGTTCACCATGGTATTTGGGGTCGGCTTATATGCGAGTTTTTTTCAAAAAATCCTCATTTTGGGGCAGTTTTTAAAGGGTCAGCTTATATGCGAGATCGGCTTATATGCGAGTATATACGGCATTTTCTTTTTAAAAAATGTTATTGCTGCTGACAAAAATGAGATGCAACATTGCACAAGCCTGGAAGTGACGCTGTATAGTTTGTAGCATAGGCTGTAAGGCGTTTTCATCTTAAAACTCCATTGATTCAGTGCAAATATTAGTGGAAACTCAAAAGAAGTCTTTCCACAAGGAATTCTGACCCTTTCTGTTAGAAATGCAGCAATCTCAACTACCTCCAAGTCTAAGGCAATCTTTGAAGACATCTGAAACCCTGGCACATATGATCCTATATGCACTTTTCGGATGAAGGTTTCTTTGGCAGGATGGTGCTGCAGAAAATAATTTTATTATTTATTTGTTTGTTTGTTTTATTTATTTGTTCATTTATCAAATTTATATAGCCATCAATTTTACAAAAAGTGACAGGGTGGTGTAAAACAATTCAATCAGCGATGAATATAAAATAATCATTTCCTAAACCAAAAACAAAAACTATAAAAGCAGAACGAAACAAGAAAATAACAGATTTTAGATGTTAATAATAATGAGTCACTTCCAGTGGTGGGATTCAAATTTGTTTAATACCGGTTCTGTAGCATGGCATGGCTTGGTGGACATGGCTTGGTGGGCGTGTCAGGGGAAGGATACTGCAAAATCTCATTCCCTCCCCACCCCACTAACCTGCTTTACAGCTATTCAAAATTTCCGCTACCGGTTCTCCAGAACTGGTCAGAACCTGCTGATTACCACCTCTGGTCACCTCACAAGTTTATCACCTCGCTTGCTGGCATAATCAGGACTTGAAGGTCTTTCAAAAGTTCAACAGTTATGAGGCTGATTTCATCTCAGGAAGAAGATTCTACGGTGCAGTTTCCACTGCCTAGGGCTTGCCAAAGGTCTCACTCTCTAGATGATGGAGTATGTAACATGTCCATTCAATTGGATCTGATGGGATGGGCAACTGAAATCAGGAAGAGGTGATTTCTCACATAACCCAATCCTGTACTATGTAGGACTTTAAAGGTCAACACCAGAACCTTGAATTGCACCTGGTAACAATCTGGTAACCAGTGCAGCAGAGCTGTAACATCCAGAGTTGTATAACAGAAACACACGTAACTGCTCGCAATTCTGAATTTTGTATCAGCTAAAGTTTCCAGATACTTTTCAAGGGCAGCCCCATGTAGAGTTCATTCCAGTAGACCAACCTGAACCAGGGCATGAGTAAGTAGTCTTCTTGATCCAGGAATGGGCACAACTGGTACACAAAACAAATTTGTGCAAAAATTCTAGCCACGACTACCATCTGCTTCTCAAGCAGGAGTTGTGAGTCTAGGAAGATTCCCAGATTGCACACAGATTGCAATCCTGTCCTTCACCAGAGACCACATAGAACCAGAGGACCCAAAACCTAAAGCCCTGCCAGGATTCAGTTGAAGTCTATTGTGCTCCATCCAGATACTCACAGCCTTCAGACAGCAGATACTAGCAAAAATTAGAAACCCTCTGAATGTAAGATTACACTTCCCAGAATGCTTATATATTTCCCTATAGAATCCTCTGCCTCAAGTTAGTGCACTGAATGTACTCTGAGGGCTCTTTTCCTACAGCAAGACAGCAAATTCTACATGGGCCCTTCCCTCCCTTCTGCTTGCTCCAGAGTCAGGATAAAAGACTGTGGTGACAAGCCATTCTATAACACTCCTAATTTTGGAAAAATAGATGAAGAGTGCAAATGGAGAAACACGAGATGGGAGGAAGGAAGGATCCCGATATTTATTTAACTTTATTTAATTTATTTATTCATTCATTTAGCCACCTATCTCACTGCAAAATATAGGTGAAAATATGTGCAGTTAGACAAAATCCTGAGACTCTTGGACAAAAGTCCTTGAACATGGATATCAGTTGTTCTTTATAACCCTAACTTGCTGCTTTCCTGTTATTTAACCAATTCCAATCTGTCAACTTGTTTATAATTAGCAAATAAATAAATCATATGCAAATTTAGCCACTTAGATTTGTGAAACAAGACTATGACTTTCTCAAAATTGAAAACAAAATTATATAAAGTTCTGACTTTAAAGTTCAATTATTCTTTTGCAGACATGGCAAAAGTAGTCCTGGAATTGCAGTGGAATTTTCATGAAACTTAGCCAGTTGTTGTTTATTTTGTTCCTCAGAAAAGCAACAACAGAACAGACACGCTTATCTTTCATGCCAGGGATAATTTTGCATTTGGAAGCAGAGGAAAGGCATGCATTAACTCACCTATATCAGTGATTTTTAAGATTTTTGGGGGATGGGGGGGAGCATTGGCCTTTTTAACATTATTTTAATCCCCAATTTTAGCATCTCTTGAATGTCATTAGCAGTGCAAGCGATGTAAATCTACTACTAATCTCAATTATCTGTTGCCTCTTGCACTCTATTACTAAATTAATTATCTGCTGAGGCTCATTACATTCCTTTTATAAGTATCACTTCTAGCAACATATGTAGTGTTACTGAAGAGTGAGATACTCTAGTTTCATGCAGCTAATCAGTCTTCTATCTCTAGATTCTCTTAAGTTGAAAGAGACTATTCAGTTGCTCCATGTTGAATGAGAACCTCCTTCCACTGGGTTTTTAAAAGATAAAGAATTCCTTGTATGGCAAAAGAAAGGAAAACTTCTCTTCACCTCTTGTACATGCCTTTTCTTTTCCTTACTGGGGCAGATCTCTGAATAGTTTGTTTGATCATTTAATTTACCTTGGTAACATTTTTATTTAATTTTTAAAATTGAAGGCTCCATAGTCTCTGAGCGGCTTAACATTTTAAAAGCAAGCAACTGTTGAAAGGTTCCAAAATGCCTTTCCTTCGAGGATTCAGTTTTTCCGCTGGGAGAGCTCCGGTGCAGGATATGGACAACTGCTTGAAAGCTGGATCTTTTTATTTTTTCAGGAAGGCGGGGGACAGCAAGTAGTCTGCATTCCTGGGCTAGCTACCTTCATATGGTAAGTCCCTGGTTTTTTATATCCTTTTCTCCTTTTGTGTATGAATGTTCATATTTGTGTTTAATGTTTCAAATCCTGTCAGATTTTGTCTTTATTCCTGCTGGAGGGCAAAATCCGTGGGATGTGGAAGACAAACTGCGGGGTGGTTTGATTGTATTATCAGTTTTTCCTAATCTCTTCTAAAAAAAATGGTTTTTTATATTTGTTTTGTGGCAATCTCCTGTCTGTCTCTTTTGTAATTTATGTATTTTTGTGTCTTTTGTCTGTTTGTTTTGCTTATTTGGCATGTCCTGTGTTTGTAAGGGTTTTCTTTTCTTATTTGTCTAGTTTTCTTAATTACTTGGGCTTTTGTCTAAAGAGATTCTTTAGTACCTTTTATTTGATTCCTTTTCCTATGTAAGTTTGTATTATGGCTGGCCTGATATTCCCTTTGGGCTTTTCCTGCTTGAGTGACACCACTGTCTTCGTGAAGTTCCCTTTCCACAAAACAATAAGAGAGTATGAGACCACAAATATTTAGAAAAAACAACTAATTTTTAAAACCCCACAATGATTCAACTGCAACCTTACCCAGGCTTGGGAATTGCTGCCAAGATTAGGAACCAGATTTGCAGAGATTTTCTCAACATCATCAATGTTAGACCCACACAAATTTCTGGGGAGGTGCCATTCCCCAGGTTGGGGAAGGCAGAGTTGCAACCAGGAGGCACGCTTCCTACACCTCATTAAATGATATTGTTTAATTGAAGGGATCTGGAGCATGCCCATTGTGCCTGATATTACAGGATCAGCAGAAATTATCAGTAGTCAATAGTCCAGTAAATAACAACAAAGAACTGTTAGGGAGTAACCACTATCTTAAACTGGACCTATTGCTTTGGGGTGCCAAAATATCAAATGCCTACTACTGGTAGATGACAACAAGGAGAGAATAAGAAAATCTTTTATCTCTCACTCCAAAGTCTGTTAAAAAACATAATATGATCTTATGAAAAATTACTTTTAGCTACTTCATGAAAAGGACCATGTAATTCTTGACACCAATACAGAACAAAATTAAATTCAGGTTAGAAACATTTTCCCCCTGAAATTAAAAACAAAAATTAGGGTGTAAGTTACATGCATTGGCTGAGTTCCCATGTTGTCTTAACCTGTACTGTGGTTTGCGTGGTTTTGTTGAAGAATTTTGTGCAAGTGCAGCACATTCTGGTTTGTAAATCATGATTTATGATATGGTGTGTGAAACAAGCTGTTATAATTTAATAAACAAGAGTTAAAGAATTTGTAGTTTAGTACAAAAGCATGTATTTAGTCATTGTAACAAGATTATTTAAATAAAAAGATATAGGTAGATGATTTCACAATACTTCATTTTCATATAATTGTTTCAATGATCAGAGATTGTTTCTAAACATTTGATCTGCACATAAGCAAAGGTGTGAATACAGAAAATTGTGGTTTATTTAAGAAACTGTTGTTAAGTGAATGATGTCTTGAATATATATATATGTTTTCTTAAGTTTTCGCGGGTACTTACATGTATGGTATTCAGCTTTGTTTCGGTATTTTCCCACATCATTATAGTTGTGCAAAACTGAAACGGCTGTGAAAGTCTGACTCACAGATGAACACAATACAGAAGCCTGATGATTTCACCACACACTCTACACAAAACTATTAGCCTTTTTTGCTTCAGCCCTCTGTAAACATTCTCCAATTCTGAGCAAGTTAAGACTGGAAAATTGAAGCTTTTTTAAAAAAGGTAAAACAGATATATTGCCCTTGCTTTCCTTGTGAAAAGGATATTAAAAGAAAAATCCTGTACCTGATAATGCTCTCCCATGGTCTATCAAGTAATTACTGGCTTACTTAAAATAAAGTTAAAATGAAGCGATTTATCTTCTTGCTTGGGTTAAAGCAAGATATTGAAAAGGAGTTGGAATGCAAGAAATGTAACCAAAAAAGAATTATTTTAAACTATTTAATTTTAACAAAATAAACAAAAGAGCATTCCTTAACTTTATAGCAATTCAAGGATGTATCTCTAAAGTGATACAGGATCATGGAATGAACAGTGTTGTGCAAAAAAAAGAAATATTGCCTTTTTTTGCAGCATTCAGTCCATTTTAATCAGGGCAATACTATTTCCCATACTGTTGATTTCATCAACTGATTCAGGATGCATTTCTATCCAGTTTTAACCAGAAAATTATGAATGAATCTGTTACTTTCTGTTACTAAATAATTTAGGGAAATAACAGCAAGAAGTTATTAGGATCCAGTTTTATGAAAGTAAATCAGAATACAATACAATTCTTGTTTAAACCTATTATTTTGGCCTTTGCAGAACAAAGAGTGTTTCCAGTTCAGCGTCAATATAAATTCAGAGATAAGCAAGGTTAAAGCTACCTGCCTTATCTTGCCCGTTACCTGAAAGCTGCTGAAAACAGTTGAGTAAATTGTGCCCATTGTAACTAAATCCCTGGAAAACCTTTGCCCAGAAAGCAAAGTTGTTCTCCGAGTGCAAAACTGCATAAGCCAAGCTCATTTGTAACCTCAGAATATCATAAGCTGTAAAGTCACAGGAACCAAGACCAGAGATTTCTCAGAATTGCAGTAAGCTTGATATAGAATGATAGGCTAGAACTATTTTTCCCCTCGTTTTCTAAATAGAGATAATCTGGGGAAGCAGGAATATTCAGGTATGTGTTAGTCCCACAGAAATCTGATGATGGATTATATACTTCATGAAAACCAGTTTCATAGTAGCTGTGGTGGTGCGGTGGTTAGAATGCAGTATGATAGACTAACTCACTGCTCATTCCAGGAGTTTGATTCTGACTGGTTCAAGGTTTATTCAGCTTTCCATCCTTCTGACATCAGTAAAACAAGGACCCAGATTGTTGGGGGCAATATGCTGACATTGTAAAGGGCCCAGAGTGCTGTAAAGCACTATGAAGATGTATATAAATCTTTTTACTTTTGCTAAAAGAGCAATTATTTCTAAATGAAACATTAAGATTAAACAATGTAGAAAATAGGAACCAAGGACAAAATGCGTATCACTCTGTATTGTTTGTTTTGGTTCAGTATCCCACTATGATTGTAAATGATTTGTAGCTTTATGGTATCAGCATTCTAGAATATTTCTTATTCAGTAATTCATGGTTAAAAGCAGTATTATAACATGCCTGAACCAAGTCACACATACTTCTGGAATCTATAACCAAACCCTTGTCCCTTATGAAGCCATTTTTTCACACCTTGCAGTTTTCTCTCTTTTTTTTCTCTGCTTTCCAAGTAGCCCCTCATTTCTGAACCTACTGTTGTGATATCATTTGAAATTATCTTCATTGATCATCAAAGCAGATGCCCATGATTCTTTCAGAAAGGTACAATTATCCGAGACTTAGTTTTGACACTGTAGCAAGGAAGATGAATCATCTGTTAAGCCACAAAAGCTGTGATCCAGTTAAGATTTCTAGAAAGCTTGAAGATTTTAGGATGTTTACAGCACTGCCTTTTACCTTTACAGATGGTTTTAAATATATGCTGCCGCTGCTATATTATTTAAATGTATTTTCATTAGGTGAAAGGAGTCTGAGGCACTGCATCTGAGTAAGCTACAAAACTCATGCTGACATGCACGCTAAAAAAAATTACACAGTTAAATTCCATATTATCATGTAAATGGCAAAAGAAGCCACATGGGAGCCTGTGCTTTGTGCTGAGTGATAAAAAGCTGTGAGCTATAAATAAGAGTTAAATAAAGAACCTTGTCAATTGAAGCTGTGGAGGGAAAGAGCCTTCTAGGGGCTTTTGTAGGGTTTGCGGATTATTTATTTATATATATTTCATACTTCGAAGCTGTCCATCCCCCTCAAAAATTATAAATTAGTTAAGCATTTAAAGGTTCAGTATTTAACTAGGGCTACAATAGCTAGGCTGCAAAAATATGGCTTTCCACTAAAATAGAAAAGAAATACACAAAACTCTTAACTCTTTGCCACCATCTAGAGATTGTCCAGAATTTTGCTTCTCAGATATAATGTACCTGTTTACAAATACCACAATGTTTTTGATTTCTGAAGGAATTATGACCAGGTTCAAACAGAGTTCAAAAGGTTCAAACAGAGCCTACCATTGAAAAATTGCTTCTTGAAAGATTGCAATTTACTAGAAGCTATAGAAAGAACCTTTTTTATTCTTTTCAACCTAATGAAATATTACACAGAAATTATGTAAAGGAGCTCATGATTCTGTACATCAGTCAGTAGGATTAACTCTGTGAAAGTGGAGCAGATCAGCAGCATATTTGGTGTGGAGGAAAAAGGTGGCAAAGGGGAGTTCAAAAATGGGTAAGATATGCTGGGGAGTTTCAGAGAAAAACATTCCAGAAAAAAAAGAGAGTTAAATATCCTTAGTTCATCCCTATAGGAGAAGCACTGAATCAGAATGTTGCTGATGATTCCATTTTAAATTCTTCGCTCTTCATCTCTTGGTCAACAGAGAAAAAAACTGGATTGGATTTTTTTCCAGAAAAGTTTACTATGCAAATTATTCCTATTAACATATCCATCCCAATATCTATAGATTGCACAAGTATTTAGGCTACAGTATTTGATGTGAGGAAAGGGAAAATGATAAATTTCCCATTTTCTAATTTAAAAAAAAAAAAACATCCCCAGTGATTTTTTTTTCTGCATAAAATTTTGTCACCAGAAATGTTTCTGCCTCACATCTCTCCTGGACATGTGACCTAGAAAAGCATATACATAACCTGCCCTATGTTTCCCAGGATACACATGCATATAACCAGACAAGATGCCCTGCAAAGAGAGATTAGAAATGCTTCTGTATCCCATTACACAGATAAAAATATACACACCAACTATGGGCACTGCAGATAAAGAACTAGAAAGAATTCAAGAACTTACATTCTACCCGCTTATTCTACCTTCTTACAAAAATCTTTCTGCTTCTGATCTATAACACTACATATGACAAAGTGATTAAAGTTGGTGGGAAATTAAGACTGTATTTCCCCCGTCTGCTTTCACTTGTACAGAACTGGTTCTTCCAACTATCAAAAGATCTGAGCCCCAATACTGTTTTTGATACATAAGTTATCAGTCCACACCAGCATATCCATATACAAAAATTACTAAGACATGCCTTCAACTAATTCATTAAAACTCAGAGGACTGTTGTGAAAAAGATGAAACTTCCATTCATACGTGCTGGATTGAAGCAGTGAACCTTAGCAAAAGTCATACTTTTAACTTCAGCTTCTGTAGGTACCACCACCACAGTCAGAAGAGAAACCAAACTAAAACAAAGTCCTAAATTATTCTTGGCAGAGATTTTTCATTTGTAATTTGTTTGCCAGAAACTAAAATGGAAAAGAAATTAACCACTGTTGAAAATTGCTCATAGTCAAAAGTACAGTGTTTTGATAGTTCTGAAGGGTGATTATTATACCAGTCAAATGGTCAAGAATAGGCTGTGCTGAAATTTGAACTGATAAGAATGAAAATGAAAGAATAATTATTTTCTTGGAAACATGTGGAAGGACACTTATACAGACCAGTAAAATCTGCAAGGTGTATGTTTTATATAGCCTGTGGTACTCAGTTGATTTTGAATACTTTTAATGCAGGAAGTCAATCTACAAAAAATGTCTTCTCCCTATTGTGTGGAACAACTCTTATCACTAACTCTATTGGGCTAAAGAAAAATATCCATTCAAAATATGGAAAAAGAAAAAGAAATACTTCATAGAACAATGAAATCCAAAACTTGGATACAAAAGAGGCAAAACATTAACATATCTTTACTGAAATATCCAGTTCTTTAGTATATTACAGAAAGGCTTAAGAACATGTATCGTACCTAAAATGCAGACCTTTTTAAATAACAAGATTTTGTATTTATATATATAGGTATATATATATAAAGAAAGTAAAGTGCAAGAAACTTATTTTTCCCTTCTCCAAATTAATGCATCAAAATTTACTACACTGACAATACTATAAACCTGGAAATACCCCACCTCCATTTTATTATATAGTAGTGGATTACATATAAAACAGAAATGCTGTGGAACCACTTTTTTTTTTTTTTTTGCCAAATGCTTCTAACTGTTAAGGGATAAAAGGTATTAACAGCGTCTTTTCTGCACTTATTACAACTGTTGACTTTTGTTGCTGCCCACTCTGGCTGGAAATTCACTAGAAAATGATGTTCTGTAAGTGGAGCTACAATATCTAGATATTAAATGAACAGTATTATGTAAAGGTGTTTTTTTTAAAAAAAAAGGTGTGACAAAGAAACACGTAGCTCTTGATATCCACTGCCAACCATAGCTTTTGTACATGACCTTTTAATTTGACTTCAATAGTGCAGATTAGGGGTAGAAGGGGGCATTATTACATCTAATACTGAAAAATGGGGGGGGGAGTTGAGTTATGACATTTTAATCCAGCTTTACCCTCCTGTTGAACAGGATTACAATTTCTATCACCCTTGGCCAACATGCCAGCTGGGGCCTGGTGTAAGATGTGGTTCAATGCATCTAAGAGGTTCTCAGGGTGCAGAAGGCCATGTGAACGCATCTCTCCCAAACATCCAGGCCTCCTCAGCAAGAAGAGTGAAATTGGCAGCAAGGCGCTTTTTCTTCAAGAACTTAACACTAGGAGTGTCAGATAAAGAAAGATCATATTCTGCATATAGATTCCAGGAACAAAGTATCTGAGAGACAGGAACTAGTTCAGCTACTGGCTATTCATCCTCACAAAACAAAACTCTGAATCATGGTCATTTTTAGCTGGGCTTGCCACATATTCCTCTGTGAAATCTTAGGAACATTTAGCGGGGAGGGGCTCCTGTCAACCCCCAAGTGGGTTCCAGCCTCGATTTCCTTTTAGGGCTATTGATTCCCCCAGGCTCTTGAATACGGGAAAGACCCCCTTCAGACGTCCTTCTCATTCTTGAATCTCTTCCGAGTCTCATAAATCCAAGGCAGTTTCGCCAAAGAACATCACGGAGCGGCGGCCTTGGCTTTGCAGTGCAAAATGTGCTTATGGACAAAGTCGATTCGCTCCTGGAGCAGCTGGCCTTGCTGGTCGGAGAGGAAGCCGAGAATCTCGGCCAGAGGCTCCCGAGTCCGGTAGAGCCTGAGCAGCTCGGACGCCGCGTTGCGCAGGCGGTGCAACTCCCGCACTCTCTGGGCGGTGGCCTCGCGGAAGACGCAGACGGAGCGGAGCAAAGGCTCGTTGTATTTGTCCCACATGGCCAGCAACCGGTAGCCGTGCACCAGGCCGGCCTCGTTGTCGAGGAAAACCAATCCCCCGTTGGGGGCCCGTTGCAGGTTGCTGGTGGCTCGATGCATGACGCGCGGGTCCCACTGCAGGCTAAACAGGTTGCTGACCAGCCGGTCGAAGTTGGCCGTGAGATAGTCGAAAAGAATCAAGTCGCTCCACTGCACCAACTCCACCAGCTGCGCCTGGCTGAGGCCTCTCAGCTCCCCCGCAGCCAGAGGCTGCAACCTCCGGCCGGCCGCCGGCGCCCCCGCCTCAGCTTGCCAGGGGGCGGGGGCCACCACGTCGGTCAGATTGTCCACCCACCGCGCCAGGCTCACCACGGCCCCCTCGGCCCAATGGGAGCCGCGCAGCTCGTCGCGCACTTCCGCCCACTGCCCGCCGCGGGCTTCCACCCGGGAGAGAGTCAGAGGCGGCAGCCGTTCCTGAATGCCCAGCAGCCCGGCCAGGTGATAGGAGAGCGCCTCGCCCTGGATCTGCTCCGGATTGATGCCGTAGCGCACGCAGGCGCGGCTCCCGTCCGATAACCGGGCCAGCCGGTTGGAGCTGCGGCCACAGCCGCCGCGCTCGAGCGACACGACGCGCGCCTCCCGGGCCGCCCGCAGCCAAGAGGCGGTCTCCTCCGTCGAAAAGCCGGGCGGCACCTGAGCCTCCAAAGTCTGGCTCCAGAAAACCCCGCCGCGCACCGGCAAGAAGGGAAACTGCTCCTCCTCGGCACCCATTGCTCTTTGCCTCTCCCGCCGAG
The DNA here is from genome assembly GCA_004320025.1 of Laticauda laticaudata. Classification (NCBI taxonomy): domain Eukaryota; kingdom Metazoa; phylum Chordata; class Lepidosauria; order Squamata; family Elapidae; genus Laticauda; species Laticauda laticaudata. The sequence continues at coordinate 14,575 of BHFT01000179.1, read as the reverse complement.
GGTGAGCCGAAGGAAGCGGCGGCTCCTGCCCGCTTTCTCCCTGCCCCTCCTGGAGCTCCGTCGGCTGTCCCGGCAGCGTCAGCAGCGCTCGGAAAGTTTTCTGGGCGGCTTGGAGGCGACTTGTCCGGTGGGGACGGCTCGGTGCTGCCGGCGCTCCTTGGACGCTGCCGAACGCCGAATCGGCTCGCTCCTGCGGGAACTTCAACTCGACCGTTCTCGGGTCCCCGATCCGTCCACTCCACAGCCCCACCAGGGAAGCCAAACCAAGCAGCCAGAGCACGGCCACGGAGCCCAGCGCGGCCAGACCCGCTCGTTGCATTCTCCTCCCGCGGCTGATGCTGAGCTTGGAGGCTGCCGCGATCTCAGTCCGCCGCTCCGGGACTCGGCAGCTGCGCTACCCCGCGACTCATCCGATCGGGGCTGCCTCGGTTCATGGTGGCTGCCGGTGGGCCGGTTCCAGATTCCGGCAGGAGCCTGCCTAAAAGGCCGGCAGGGAGGCTCCCGTGGAAGGAGGAGGAACCCCGATTCCGGACGGACGCCCCAGCCTCGGCTGCGGGGCCGGTGTCTGGACACAGACCCCTCTAGCGATTGAAATTCTCAAGAACCGAGACCACGTGGGGGGAGGCGAGGGGGAGCACAGGGACCCAACCCACCGCCCAACGCGGTCTTCCCCTTAAAGCGGCAACGGCTCGTCGAGAGGTGAGCCCGTTGCTGGCCGATGCCTTCCCGGTGGGGCGCTTCCTCCAAAATGGGAGGTCCTTAGGCACGCCCCGAATGCTGAAAGAGCCCTTTGGGATTCGGTTTCGGGGTCGTGGCGACGACGAGTAGCAATCTTCGCGAAGGGATGGGCTAGGCGGCCGGCCATCTCTCAGCGCTCCTCCCTCCTCCCATCCGGCTTCGGAAGCACAAAGGATTCGGCCCGTTTCGAAGAAAAGATGGGAGAGAGGCACACTGTGCTGCTGATTTCAAAGAGCTCTTTCTTTGAGCGGGAAGAGAGGAGGAGGCAGCAGCACGAAACGGGGGGGGGGGGGGG
>BHFT01000179.1:0-13531 GCA_004320025.1 Laticauda laticaudata | reverse complement strand
GGGGGGGGGGGGGGAGAGAGAAATGTAGTGTGGGCGGCAATCTGGGGTCAGTTCATTCGTGATGAGCAAAGGCACCCGAAGGTTGCTTGCGGAGCGCTTGAACCCTTGATCAGGGCTTAAAAATCCCGTGCGGCTCAAATAAATAAATAAGCGAATGAATGAACAAATAAATAATCTGGCTGGGGTTTCTTAGCCATGCAAATAGACACGTTTGAACTCTTACTAAGCGTAATCGGCGTGCGATGGGTGAATTGTGCACTACTTTATGCACGGAAGCTTCGATTTAGGATTGTAGTGATATCGGTAGAAATGTCTTCTCGGGTCCTCCTCTTCCCTCCCCCCCCCCACCCAGGATTTTATCCACCGTTGATTTTGAAGAACCATTCTAAGCCATCCTTGAGTGGGCAGAAAATAATACCTGCGTGAAATTTGCCGCTCCCAGTTGCCAACCCCTGCTTTATTCTACTTCTGTTATTCTCCGCTTCAAATCACTGGCTTTCATCCAAGTTAGGTGACAAATGACAAAACGGAACAGATTTTACATAGCTTGAGGCTGTCCTTGGATGGTGCCAAAATGTGGAGGAAAGTGCTGCGGAAATACCAATACAAAGGGTCTTAAGACCAGATGAAGGCAAAACAACAAAGGGACATTGCAGGAAAAAGAGGTTGCAGTGGCTTGTTGTGATCAACTACAACTGGGGAGTTGGCCCCTTTTCAGTCGGAAAAGATAAGCTCTTGTGTGAAGGAGGATCCAGCAGGAAGCTGCTTCTAGGAAAAGTGGAGCAAGCAGAAGATCCAGACAACTGGCCAAGACAGAAGCAGCACCTGTGCTCTGCTTCACCCACGACCCCCCCCCCAATTTATTCCCCACCACCGGAGAAGAAGTAGCCATCCTGGAAGCGAAATTCAACTATAGTCTGGTTAGCTTCTGCAACATGGCATTGGGAAATGTTTTGTTCTTTATCTCTTATCTGTAGCAGTAGCTTTGTGAATTATATTCCTTGTGTAATAAGAAAGCTCCATTAGCTAAGTTTTACTGATTTGAGTGATTCCATTAGTTTAGGAGCACTTAATAGAATGGAATGGATCACATGTGACTTCAGAGTCCCTTCATCCTTTGGGATAAACTAAAGATGCCCCAGTTCCCCTTCTTTTCCATTCTTGGTTGTTATGAATTTGTAGGATTCCTCAGGTGGTTGAGGAGTGAAGCCATCACAATGCAATATTTCCTTGTAGTCAGTACAGAAGGGTAATATAGTTGAGAGAACTAAAAGTCCAACCAAAGAATGGTTATGCTCTATTCATCCACATCTCACCAGAGAAACTAATGTATTTCCAGTAATTTCATATTAAGATCTAAATCCAAACTGAAATGGGTCCAGGTAATCTGTTTCCTCCAGAGTGTCTATGGAGATTCTCAGTCGTCCAGGTCATGGTTGTCCCAAAGGTGATTTTTCAAGTTGCAACTGGACTTTCTGGTTTTTCTTTGAAGACGTTTCACTTCTCATCCAAGAAGCTTCTTCAGGGACTGTTCAGTTCAGTGAGACTTGGTTCTAAATAGATAGTTTGTAAACTGACAGCTCCATAGGAAATTACACAGACTTAAGTTATTCCTCTTTTTATTCTGCAACATAAGCCTTTTTTCATTTTCTAATATCCCGATTCTCCTGGATATTATGACTAAATCACAATATGCTTCTGTTTTTTTCCCCAATCAATACTCCTCTTGACTGGGGACGAACTGAAATAATAATATTTTATCCAAAATAAAATGCTGCTACTTTATAACAGAGATCTCATCTCATATCAAAGAATAATGTATAGTAATGATTGTTTATTTATGGACCAAGTACAATCTGTTACATATACAGAAGAAGCCTTCTTGTTTTGGCCATTTTCCTCAATGCTCAACAGTATACAATTGCTAGAAATGTGCTATTAATTTCCCATTAGCAGGGTCATTGCAAGGTAGTTATAAAATGGCAGTGATACAAATTTGCTAATTATTAGCAGTCCAAGAGTCTTTCAGCTTATTTGGTTCACTGATATGATGTTCAGTTTTTAAAAACAGTCACTTTGCCCACAAGGCTTATAAATGACTCAAGTATGATGGCAACCCTGCAGTGTCCCAGCTGGCCCAACTCATCTGAACTGACATGCTAGATTTAGCCAATTTTCATATGGGAAATTTATAAGGGCTATAAAATAAATTCCTAGAATAATTTCTATTGAATGTAATATAATGTAATATTGTGATGAACATCATTAAAGCATCATGCCTTCTGGCTATTTATCAGTAGTGTCCCTGAATACACAAGCAGGTTTCCCCAAATCAATATAATATGTGCTTTACTGAAGTTTAATCCAGTTGCTGTTACCAATAAAAGTGCTCCTCAATTTGATTACTGAAGGAAGTTTTGCTAGTCTTCAAGTAAAGTATGAACTATCTGCAGTGGAATTTCCTTCATTCCTGATATTAAAATTGCATTATCGCTTCTCCCTGTCATATATTAAAATATATTAATCCGCTAAACCTAATTCATTATTTACACAACTAATAAAAGTGTTCAGTGTTTTTAATATAAAATGACAAGTTTTATAAGCAATTGATCATCCATATTGTCTTGCCAACATTGAGGGCTCCACCAAGTGGAGAAAACTGGAAACATATATAGGTTGACATAATTGAAGCTTCACACATATCATTTTCATAATCTTTCCAATATGATTAGAGAGATTATTATCCCCTGGGATGAGAAGGAAGAATGGAATGGAGAACTTGTTTTGAGATGGCAGGTGGCTTGCTTATCACAGGCTTGGGAAAGGTAGAGATTGATGGTTTCCTATTAAAAAATCAACAACCTGTAGCCGGTTAGTTGTTCTGAAATACAATTCCCAGCATCCTTCACCATTAGCTATGTAGGATGACTACAACTCATCCAGAAAATGACATATTCCACTGTCACAGTACATGTTTAAAGTCTTTGAGTTGGATTCCTTATGACCATGTAAACATGTCCATGTTTTGTTGGGAGCCTTGTGGAAGTGGCTTGCAACTGCCTTTCACTTCCTAGATTATCTTACAGTTTCTAGGACTGTCTGGTAGTCTTCCATCCATGTATTCATCAAATTGATACTGTTTAGTTTTTGAGATCATCCAAGATTGTTTACCTTCAACTGTTCTGGCATATTTGCTCAGCTTTCATTCAGAAAAGAATGACGAGGATTGCAGAATGACCAATTATATTGTGCTAATATACTGAATATTGTGTAATTCTTTTATTTAGAAAATGATTAAATCCTATATTTCCACTGTAAACAGTGTTCAGGGGAATAACATCACTAAAATGCATGATAACATTAAAAATCCTGATTAAAACATAAAACTGAAGGAAATAAAACAGATCCATAAAATATGAGATTGACAACATTCATCAATTTAAAAATAGCTTTCGTAATGGCAGTAATCCAGTGTTCTATTTTAATGTGATACTGGTTTCGATTCTTTAGCACAATGTAATGCAAAATCTTTAAAAAACATATTTCAATTTGATATGGAAAGGATAAAAAAAGAAAGAATCCCACTTTTCTAACCCCACATCACGATGCAAAGAAACACTCCTTTTCTAAGTCGAGTTAATGAGCAATGGCTTATTTCTAACCAGAAGAACACATTCCCCCCCCCCCCACACTTCTTGATTATCAGCAGAGGCAGTATTTTAGTTTAATTGCACACAAAACTTTGCCTCCAACAATGTCATGCTTACTCCACCTGCAGGCTAACAGTAACTTCGCCATTAATTTCTCTGTGTGCACAAAATAAATTAAAAGTAACAATAGCTAATAAAAGGATATTAAAAAGCAAGATAAGGTAATTAAACAGTGCCTTTGAGAGTTTGTCTTTTTCTTAACCAAAGTAGAAGAGATAGGAGACAAGGAAATTATTCTATGAGCATGGATACCCTACCCCAATTTATTTCCTTTTGTAAGTTGACATATTCAAGTATGTTTCTTGGGTCAGGAATGATCCCTAGCAAATAAGCAGATATTTTAATTGACTCCCCACCCCCACTTCTGACTGGTCAAGAAAGATACCCTGTAAGTAGCAAATGAGCTGCATTTCAAAAGTTATGTCTTTTGGACCTGAAGTAACACCTGATGATTTCATATGTGTTTTTTTTTCTTGTTTCTCACATTTGAAAAAAGGTTTCTATTTGTACTGTTAACAGTCACACTTTTTTTCACATTCATTTCTATTTGTTGATGTGCTATTATTTCTTTAGTGCTATTAATGTGCAAAATGCTGTTAGTTATGAATTATGAGTCATTCCTGTTTATTCCCAAACCTTGGTTTTCCACTATGTGATGATATATACCAAAATCTTCTTTTTGTTTTTTGTTTTCATAAATTTGTAGCCCTTCCACTACTATTTGGAATCTGGTATTCAACCAATAATGCTGATAACAAGCCACAATACCTGGTAGTCACACCATCATTAGATTGAGTGCCCTATTAGTTACTTCTAAAATGCTTTAATTTTTTTTAAAAAAATAAACTATGTGGGATGCAGAACTATGCTAGAAAAGTTGATAAAGAATGTAGATTTGAGTCTAACTAGTAAGAGATAAAAAAGAAAATTTGCCTCCCTTTGCAGAAGAATTATGCTTGCAAATGTTCTAAACCCAGAATCCCTGCTGGAAAATAATTGTTGCCATTTAATATGTATAACAAATTAAATCTAAAAATTGGTCCATTGTTACTTTCTAGCATAAACTTGTAAGAGTCATTATAACAACAACAAAAAAAAGAACAGAAAAGAGCTTCATCTTTGTCACTATGACTGGCAATGTCTTTTATGTCAAAGTCAGGTCTTTTTAACTATAGGTAGTCCCATGTTGCATTGTATTCCATGTCAGCTTTCCCTTTTAGTTCCATAGTTAATTTATCCATTTCCACGCACTTGAAGATTTTTTTTAATTATTAAACCTTCAGAAGGTATGGCGTTTTTCTTCCAGTATTGGGCATAGGAAATTCTAGCTGCTGTTATTATATGTAATATAAAATATTTTATCTTTCTATTATAATTTCTTTTAATTATTCCTAAGAGTAATAGCTTCAGGACAAAATCAAATTTATTTTCAATTAACTCCTTTAACCACATATGAATCACTTTCCAATATTTCTCCAATTCAGGGCATGACCACCAAGAGTGAAAAGAAGGTATCTTGTTGATGTCCACACTTCCAGCAATTTGGTTTTAGATTTGGGTAGATCTTAGACATTTATGAAGACGCCATATACCAACGCTAAAACATTTTGTGTTGGTTTTCCTTGTAAGCTGCCGGTTTTGTGATTTTATAATTGGTATTCCAAATCTTTTCCCACTGTTCTAATTCAGCAGCATGTTCAAAATTTCTATAAAGTGCTTTCTAAGGACCTAGGATAAGTTGAAGTTGTTGTGTAGTGGTATTGTTGCAGGTACTGTTCCATGTACATTTTGCAATTGACTAATAGTCATTTTGTCGATGATTAATAATAATTGAAAAAAATCACCAGTGGCAAAACTCAGCTTTGCAGCTTAAACATGTGTTAATTCACATTAACACCATCAAACTGCCACATCTGCCTACCTCAGGTCCTTGGGAAGAACTCAATTAGATAAAAATGCCAAATCTACTCCAAACATCTGGCTGACAGTATGACGAACCATAACAATAAGCATTTGCCTGCAAGCAAGAACTGGTGGGACCATAAAATAGATGAAGTAATAAGAAATGAAGAAGCTAAAGTGCTCTGAGAGTTTAGAATTCAAACAGATAGGCACCTGCCACAGAATACCCCAGACTGAACAATTGTTGATAAGAAAGAGAAAAAATTCTGGATAGTGGACATGGCAGTACCTGGAGATCACAGAATACATGATAAAGCAGTGGAGAACATGAGGAGATACAAAGATCTGCAAATAGAAATAGAATAACTGTGGCAAAAGAATACTAATACTAATACTATAATAATAAGTGCCCTGAGTACAATTCCAAAACAAATGGAGCACCACTTGAATACCACAAGCATTGATAAAATCATCAGGCAATTGCAAAAGGCAGCTTTGCTTGAAACAACGAATATCCTGCAATGGTACCTTTGACACCATCAAACATCACATCTGCCCATCCATGATCCTTGGAAAGAATTCACTATGTGGAAAAAATGCTAAATTCAGTCTGAACAACTGCAATGAACCATAAGGCTTATTTCCATGCTTGTTCATCCAGAATTTTATTTTTGTTGGGTTTCATGACCACCATTCTCAACTAAAGAGTCATAAGCATGCCTTTGGACAGATTTGATCCCGAGTTTAGAAATATTTATATAAAAATTATCCTTATTGAATTCAATGAGATTTGCTCCCAAATAAAAAGAAATAAAACATTATTCTTATATTTATTTATTTATTAACTAACTTGGCCACTGGACTAATAGTTTGTACCATGTTATGAGTTGTCTTAACATAGTTTATTAAATAGATCATGATTGGCTGGATTTACAACAAAGACTTCATGTCACTCAGAAAATTTTAAAACACTTCATCTCTGAATTTTGAACTAACTACATTTTATGGTTCTACACTATTGTAGCTCAGTTGACCAGCAGCTTTTGAAAACTGATCGGTCACTTTCTTCATCACTTCATGCCTGTCGTTTTAAATTGCTAATGCCTTGTTGCTGCTATTTCTCACGATCTCTTAACTGCATTCTGATAACTTGCTTAGAAATCTGTCATGGATCCTAAGCCACCTTATGGGAATGGCTGGGTGAGAAACATGTGTGTTAGGTCTCTTGCTGTTTCTTGATTCCAAATATTTAAGCACACATTTCCTTTCTCTGCTTCCTGCACTTAATGTTAGTTTTCCAGATGGAGCAGAGAATCACGGGATCTTCCAGTTAGTGTAATATCTGTGCTTTCTTGAGGGTCCCCAAAGCATAAAACAGCTGCCATCATGGACTAAATGAAACATCTGACATATTATTCATTCTACAGATAAACTGTAGTAGCAGATACAGTTTCAACAATTGGCAATAATATTGCCTGAAATAAAACAGAAATACAGATGTTAGATTTAGGTCATATGGCATGCTACCTAGTTCTTGCTGAACAAAACGCATTTAAGGAAGATTATCTGTTCACTTAGATTAATGTCATGAACAGAAACACTATTCTTGAAAGTTTCTGCCTCACCTTTACAAACCAACACAATGAGGAGAGGGTAATGAATGGCTTCTTTCATATATTCATATTCAGTTCCCCGGTCAATATGGATATTTTCATAGTAGATCATTATCATATTTGTAGCAGAACAATTAAAATATAGTCATGTAAATCAACACAACCAGGATGGCTTAAAGTATCTTTGATGCTTACACCCTCTACCTCTTGTGAAATAGAAAAACATGAAGACATGAGTATGGTATTTTTTGAAATCCAAACAATGACCTTTTGCTGCTACTAAAATTAAAAGAAACTTTTTTGCTAATTCCAGTTTCCCAGCATGGCACATTGCCATTGTCATGGTTAATAGATTCCAATGTCTTACCCTAACTTACATGACTCTTTAACCACAATAAGCATCTTTTAATTGGTAAAGTGTATCTTCTAAACCTGAAGACTGAAAAATTGAAATTTCTAAAGCTACTTTTGATAACTAGAAATAGTATCACTCCAATGTCAGCTAACACATTTAATCACACAAACAGACAGACAAACACACAAAATCACCAGTGATGATGATTAGGCAGCTTAAAGGACAAGATAATGAGGCCATAAATGAATTCATGTTTATTCATGGTGATTTGTCAGAAGCTGGCAAAGAAGGTCTCATGTGGCTAATACATGATGGCTAATTGGGAATCTTTGTCAAGCACCCAAATCATGATCACCTGAATACAAGGATGCTGGAGAGACACAACAATGAGGACCTGTCATAGGTCCCCCTCATTCAGCATTGGCATAACTTCAAATAGTTGCTAAATAAGTTGGGAAGAATGTTAATAATATTAAGTGCAAAACACACATAAGCAGCTGGGTTAGATTCCTAGAAGGTAGCATCCATGATATTACATTATGATATTACATTATAATACATTATAGCAATGTATTGAATCTCAATACAATGGTAATCCTCTATTTTCTACTTCTAAAATTGTCTTTAGCTCTATGATATATATAATTTGCTATAAATCTGCAAAAGTACTTGCAGAACATGAGGTTTGCAAGACTTTTGAGAAACCAATTTAGAGAACGTAAAATGGATCTAGCATTGTCCTTTAAGGCTGATGGGCAGCTTCAACTGCAACTGATTTCACTTGATATCATAATTTTGTTCTTATTGCATTTACAAAAGAGGCTTGTGAAAACCCTGAAGAAATTTGCTAGCTTTCAATAAGGATGGTGACCTGATACTCTCTGTGGCTCTTCAAATTGTGGAAAGCCATTGCAGTTGAGAAACCAGGTAGGCGGCAGTTTCTCACTGGTTTTTATTTTCTTGGATCAGAGATCATGAGATTAACTACATGTTTTCCAGATGATATTCTTTCCAATTTAACTGCAGAACTGAAAAACTTTTGCAGCTACTTTAGTGGTTGAGCAATGACAAAACCTGGACTTTTCCTATCTCTTAATCACATCATAAAGCAGACAGATTTCTTTTTGCAACAAAAATAAAACTCGTTGTAGTAAGTTAAATCTCCTTTCAAGATTATTGAAAAATCTTTTGGGTAAAAAGCTTAATTAAAAGATGATCTAAGAATTTTTTTTGATGTAGCTAAAGGCCCTGTCACACTGCCCAATGGATGCAAAAGGGACACAATGGACGAGCAAAAGTATCCATCCGAGTTTTATTCCCTGCTCTAAAAAAGGGGACAAGAATTTGCATAACCGGATGGTAACTACCGGCACGAGGGGAGGATGCAGGATGATGGAAAGCGGATGGCGACGAAAGCCCTAGCGGTGGAGCAGATCACATCCGCAGGGCTTCCGGAGGAACAGGCCGCAGCAAAGAGATGCGAACGATGATGCGGGCTAAAGCACAAGCGGAATGAAGCGAATGCCACAACGGAAGCCTAGCGGATTTTGCCACAGCGGTAAGCCGAACGGATGTCTGGCGTTTAAATTGCGCATGTGGGGGGGATGCATTGCGCAAGCCACGCGGGATATAACAGAGTAGCTCGCGCAAGCAGGTCACCTTTCAAGGAAGAGACCTGCTGCCAGACACACTCGACTGCCGTGTGCCTTGGCCTGCACTGCATGTCTGCCTTGCAAGCCTTGCTGCCCAGCCTCCCGCGCCAGCCTTGCTGCCAGCCAGTTCGCCTGCCAGCCTGGCTGCTCTGCTTGCCTGCCAGCCGGGGTTCATGCCTGCCTGCCAAGCCTTGCGTGCCTGCCTGCCAGACTGTCCTTATGCCAGCTTTGGTGCCTGCCTCCCCCACCACCTTAGATGTGTGCCAGCCTGCCTGCCAGCCTCCCTGGCCAGCCTTCTTGCCAGCCTGTGCCTACCTGCCTGCCAGCCTTTCCTTGCCAGCCTTGTGTGCCTGCCTCCAACTGCCAGCCTTCCTGCCAGCTTAGGTTCCTGAGCCTCCCTGCCAGGCCAGCAACCCCACAAGCCATGGCTGAAGCACAGCAAGCCTTACAGCCATCTCTGGCTCAGCCCTTGCAAGAGGACAGGGCTACCCATCCCCGCCCCCCTGGCCCTCACTCGGTTCTGTGGGGCTCTGCAGCACGGGCTCGCTGCTTCTGGGCGTGGGCTCTGCTCTTCTGCTCTGGAGGAGCTGAGTGACAAGCACTCCACACCAGCACCTCCACAGCACCTGCACCGTTCACCCCTGGGATGAGCGGACCAAAAGGCCCCAGTACCAGATGACTCATTTTGTCTTATAGCTTGTTGTTAATATAAGTCTATTTTTGATTCACCACTTGCGTTCATTTCTGTTTTTTTAATAAAAAGTCTTGCTGGAAAAATCTTTAAAAATGCGTTTAAGCCTTTGCATTGCTTGTTGGGCATGGTTAAGATAGCTGTGGGGATGGCTTAGGGCGATACTGTGGATGGGCAGGGAACCTTTGGGAAATGGGTAATAGCTGTGGGATGAATAAACCGTCCAGTACAAGCATAGTGGGGACTGTATTGTCCACCCTCCCCAGGTGCACACTCTATGGCCCTTCTATTATCAATACGATTATAAATCAATCATCCCCCACATGTCAACAAACACATACTTTTATTAAATGCCACTGCTCTACATTTTTATAGGGCCCCTGCAACATACACTGGCATTAAAAGCTACAATCTCATCAGTGTTGATGTTTTAAACCCACAGGCTGAAAGGAAGCATCCATTAAGCATCTATCATCCCTGCGCTTGCCACCCCTCCCGGACGCTCAGCTGGGAGTGATTGCACCAGGTGTTTCCAGGAGGTTTGCGCTGCTTCTTCCCTTTCACGTAGCTCTGTTGGGGCCCTTGCACATCCTCGGTGTCTATCAGTGTTTTCCACCCTTGCCTCCATTCCCCAGGCCCATGTCCCCATTGCGCCTTGCTGGAGGTCCACGAGCTGTTCTGTCAAGACTGGGTAGTGGTTGCGCATAAGAGATTGTGCAGGATGCAAAGCAAGCTTTCCATGATCCTCCTCGCGGTCTGTGGGGTGATTTGCTGCAATGTGGTGAGAAAGTACCTGGAACCTGTTTGCTAGGAATGCCCAGAGCGTTCCTCCAGCCACCCGCCTTGTCCCTGGACAAGCCTGTAGTTGAAGAATCCTCTCTTCAACAGGTGGAGGTATTTTGGAGTGTAAGGGCTTCATGGAGGTAGGGTTGCTGAGGAAGAAGGCGTCTCTTCCCCACGTGAAGTAGGCACATCTTGCCGTGTCATGGGCCAGTGGTCTGGATCTGCGGAAGCCCACGATGAGGTTGCATTCCCCAGCCCCTCCTTGAGGTCGAACTGGCGTATGTATTAACTCTGGCATCTGAAGATGAGCGCGCTGCCTGAAGCATCGATGTACACTGAACTTTAAGTCATGCTTTATCGAGGCACAGTGCCGCAGTTAGATGATCTGCAATGATAGCCTATGTATGTGAGAATAAGAAGACGTGACCCTGAATTTGGCTGTGCCTTTGAGCCACGTGCCTTTGCCATTGATGACTCAACCAGTGTGCTGGAGAGTTCCACCTGCTCGATACCACTGCTCTGCAATTTCTTCATCCTTCTTCAGTGGAGGCGGCAGTGGAGGAGCTCCTCCTTGTATTCTTCGATAGGCCTCAACCACTCTCTGGACCACAATGGCTGACTGGTGTATCGTTGTCCCCCTCAGCCCGTACTTGCATGTCTCCTTGCTAGGTCGGTCCTGAGGCCAGGTGGCGCAAGTGAGTGCCACCTTGAGCCCAGGTTTCCAGGGCTTGGGCCGGAAGTTGCTGGTGTTTGTCTTGGTAACACTGGCATGTCACGGCTGCACATTCGGTCAAACAATGGCTGGAAGACACCTCATAAGAAGATATCTGGACACGCCCGAGGTCTTCGTCCATGAGCTCCACCATCAGCTTGTTATACAGTCCTCCTCTGCTCTTCTGGCCAACATCTTCGTACCTCAGACGCTTCTTGGCCGCCCTGCTTTTTCTTCCATAGTAAGAGATTCACAGAGGCCTGTAAGATGGCTTACGCCACTGTTGCAGTAAGGGATGGTGGCTTCCAAAAGGACGTGTTAACTATCCCCGGTGGACTATGACTGGGATGCTGTAGAAGAGGAAGAGGCAAATGAAGGCTGCAGAGGTCCCGCACCGTCAGTTTGGCTGCTGTTCTCTGAAAAGTGAGATCCAATGTGTTTGCTCCCCCTTTTTATAGGGCAGTTGTAGGCTGTCCCCTTTGCATCCCTCTAGCACTCCTCTAGGCATCCTCTAGCATCCTGCAGACATCCTTAATATCCGAGATAGGTCCCCTCTGCGAACGTTTTTTCTGTTTAAAACGCTTTGGTTTCCGTGCTGCAGCCGCTAGCATCGCGTTCTGCGATCTGTTCTGTGTCCATTCGCTATCCTCCCTGCGTCCGAGTGGATGCGAGTTGCGCGGATGTGCAGCGGATGCCTAGCGGATATAGCGGATGCATAACGGATGCAGAACGGATGCGTTGCGGATGCCTAGCGGATGCATAACGGATGAATTGGATACATTTCCCGCGCAAAAGTTTTGGGCAGCTCAAAACTTTCTGAGTGGATGAAACGTCAATGGACGGATGCTGGACAGTATAGAGAGGAAGCAAAACGGAGGCAGTGAGTACAACGCGTTTTCCAACGGATGGCAAGCTTTTTTGACCGTTTTACATCCTCTTTGATCCGTTGGTGCAGTGTGACAGGAGCTTAAGGGGACAGTATTCATATTTTTACTTTTACTATTTTTGTAATATGACAAAGAAGAAATGAAGATAAATCAAATCTTATGATAATTTTGAATGAACTGAAATTTAAGGTTTTAGGAAGGAAGAGAAAGTTGTTATATTTAATAAGATGAAAATAAGTTGTTAGAAATCTGGCATTATGGACTTTTCTTGATCTCTGGATTTAAAAAGTGATATTATGGATTTGTCTATAGATAAAGATTGGAATATGGAATGAAGAGATATTGTTTGTAATCTTATATGAATTGTAAAACCATTAAATTTGTTTATACTTGTTGTAATGGAAGTTGGAATTCACTACTTAGACTCTGAGGTTCTCAGTTTGATCATTGTATCCTGTCATTATACAAAGCATAAATTGCAAGCTTTTATGAATGCAGGCATCAAGGTATTAATCTCATCATAGGCTAACATGTAATTTCAGTTCTCTGAAAAGTTATTAAATTTCCAATATATTTATTAGATAATTCAAGGTGTCAGTAAGTTCATGTAATTGGCTTCTGAACCTCTGGTCCCTCCCGCCCAACTATCTTATTTGCAAAGTCTGAGAACCATACTGGAAATTTCATTGAGTATACACCATTGCTTGCTATCACATCTTTAAGTACAATCTTCTCAGAATGCCATCTGTGGAAAATTTATCCATTTTTTTATCCAAGCAGGATTGGATATATGTATTACGAAATGGGATATTAAAGAATAGTATCAGAAGCAAAATAAAAACATATCCATATCCTGAAATATTTAACCTGCTTCTTTCATATATTAATTTTTATTGTGCTTTTGTGTATCTTAAGACAGGATTTGATCTTCAACCAATAGCAACCACACCTAATTACAGTTTTGCGTTTTTTTAAAGATACAGCTTTAAAATGTTTATCCTGATTTATATATCTCTAACCCAAATATCTGTTAGGTGACTTATATTCCAAACATTCTCCCCTTTTGGGTAAGATAATATATATAACCTTACATTCTAAGTCCATAATCTTCACAGCTAGCCTTATGCTTTATGGAGCCTTGGGTCTTTGTAAAATGATCTGCTTTATTGTTTTCTGACATACAGTATTCCAGCTTAATCATCTTACTTTGCACACATTGTCTCACA
>BHFT01000177.1:0-38298 GCA_004320025.1 Laticauda laticaudata | reverse complement strand
TTGCGAGCTGCATCCTTTTATATCCGCGGGGCTGATGCAATGCATCCTCCCCGCATGCGCAGTCAACGCTTTGCATCCGCTAGGCATCCACTCTGCATCCGCTCCTTCCCCTGCGTGTCCGCTTCGCTGTGCTCCCCCGGAAGCCCTGTGGATGTGCCATCTGCTTCCATCCGCTTCTATCTGCTAGGCTTACAATGAGCATCTGCTTAACATCCTCGCTACGTCCTTTCCCCATCCGTTCCTTTTCGTTTTTGTCCACTCTGTTTATGCAAATTTGGGGTGCTTTTGAGAACAGATAACAACGGTTGGAACATTTTCTCGTCCACTGTGTCCTTTTTATATACTTTTTGCATCCGTCGGCCTATGTGACAGGCCCTTAAAGAATATCATGCAAATGGAAAGATTTTTTAAAACTTTCTCCTCATGACTTGATGGACCTGAATGGCCAGGCCTAGAATGCGACTGTGGCAGAGCTTTGGAGAAGCAGAGCAAAGCCAGTGGTCAGTAATTTTCACTGGAAAAAGCCTCCAGACCCTGCATCTTTTTGCCACTTCTTTGCTGGCTAGAACAGAGCAGGGAGCAGAAGCTGGAGGATTCTCCTCTAGCCAGCAGAAGTGGTGGCTGGAGCCTTCTTGGCAGAGGGATGGGGACACCGCAAGAATCAGCCAGGAGTTGGAAGGCATCTCCTGTGCCCTGCCTGTTCCTTCTTGGTCTCTCCCTCCACATTGAAGTACCTTAAAGGGACAGGCTATGGTGTCTGCCTTCTGAGCAGCAGTGAAGCGAAGGGAAGTGAGGCAGAAAAGTTCGCTCCTCCTTCTTGGGCATACAGAGAGCTCAAGTGGTGCCAGAGGGACTTGCCCATGTGCCTGTGCACATGTGAGGTCCCAGTACCTTCTGCTAGGAAATGGGGCTTGGGGTACCAGCTCAGTTCCAGTTGGCAAAGCGGCAGCAGCTGGGACTTGCTGCCCTTTTCTTCTGGGGTGCACCCCATTGCCTGCTGAGCCAGAGTGAAGGTACTTGCCCAGACTGGTCCCTCTGGTGCAGCAGGCAATGGGGTGCATGTACATTGCCTGTGAGAAGAACAGGGCAGCAATGGTGGTGAGACTGAAGCTCTTTTTTGGTGCATTCAAAAAACAGAGGTTGGTAGATTTTGGTGCAAGTATATATCAGCTGGGAGGCTTCTCACACAGATAAAAAGAGGCAGAGGCTGCAGGCATCTTGCCACAAGTGAGGGGTGGGGTGAGATGCAGGTTGGTGGGGAGCCCAGAGGCTCTCAGCCATGGAGTATGACCATTCTCTTGACTCAGGGCTTGGATGATCTGGGATAGACCCATGGCCATCTCTTTAGGGTGATACAGTTTCTCAATCATTTAGTTGCAAAGCTCTGCAACTTCTAGGCAGAGATCTTTTGAATTTAGCCCATTTTTCATATACATGATATACACTAGAAAAAACAGTTTTTGCCTGTTTCAGAAATCATTCATAAGCCCTAACTTTTTTTTAATGAAAAGCTCATTTGTATTTAATTCACTTCTTTTTCACATTCTAGTGTGCATATGGATTAAGATGATCACTCAAGACAAATTTACAATTCATATTTAATTATATATCACACATGAAACATGTCCACATGCTCTTATGTTCCACATTGTAAGCATTGACAAACCAAATAAATACATTAAAAATATTTTTTTTCCAGAAAGAAAAAAAATTGTGATCTATCTTAAATCTCAGACACAGGGCAGTTTAGAATGCCAATCTTACTGCACATTGTTTTCTGGCTAAAATGTGCAACTTCAACATCTATATATAAAGCAGAGTAAAAAATGGATTGATAAGGACAGCAAATTCCATAATTGGTCTGAAATAATAATTCATTCAATATCTACAAATATTGGCATCAGGCAAATAGAAAGATTTGTTAAAACTTTTTCTTCATGAGCTGATATTTATCATTCAGTTCGGGCCTCATCAAAATGATAAAACACTTAGGAAGAAAGATGCACACCAATAATCCAGCACTGGAGGAGATCATGGAGAAGATCTCCACAGCCAATATATATTTTCCCCTTGTGCTTAGATACGTTGGGATAAAGCATAGCCAAACACTGCAGAAGACCAACATGCTGAAGGTGATGAATTTGGCTTCATTGAAACTGTCAGGTAACTTCCTAGCTAGAAAGCAGCAGAGAAGCTCAACCAGAGCACGAACCCATAAAGCCCAAAACACAGTAGAACATGACCGAGTCTTCATTGCACTCCAGAATGATTTCTTCAGATATTGAGTGTGCATCAAAATCTGGGATGGTGGGGATATTATCAGCACACAGCACAAACACACATTTGGACAACAGAACATGCTAGAAGAATGTAACTGACGATTCTTCCCCCACCCATTTCCTCAATCTGGACCCAGGTTTGGTGGCCATGAAAGCTAGAACACAACAAGGTTTTAGCCAAGACAGAAGAAACTGCCACTGAAAAGATAAGCCCGAAGGCTGGCTGTCGAAGGAGACACACACATTGTATTGGTCTCCCAAGAAATAGAAAGACACAAAGGAAAGAGAGGAGGAGGGAATTAGGAGAATGTAGGTGAGATTCTGGTTGTTGGCTTTGACGATGGGAGTAATCCTTGTGTCTCATGAAGATTGTGATGACGAAAATTGTCATCAAAGAAAAGCAAAAGGGAAAAAATGATCAGACTTATCCCCAGGGGTTCTTCATAGGACAAAAAAGTGATCCGCTTTGAAATGCACATATTTCTGTCAGGGGTTTGGATATTGATCTTCTGGACACGGAGAGCAGTCATCCACATCTGAAAAAACCCACATTGATTGGAATTGATACAGTGGATAACAGACAATGTTGATACCCTCCCTTTATACTGTATTTTGGAAATTTTTCCTACATTCTGTTCTGATATTGTTCCCTTCTGGACATGGATGGCAAGCATAGCAGAAAATGATTCCCCTTCTAACTTTTCCTTGCTGTATCCTCTCTCACAAGGATCATTACACAGAGATAAAGGCAGTGCCTATTCAGTGAATGAAGAGGAATATTTTAAGATGACAGAGAAAGGAAGTTGCCTGGAGAAATGTTGTTACTGTGCAACCAGATGCATAAAAAAATGGATTGATAAGGAGAAGTAACATGATTAAATCATTTTTTTATTTTATAAAATTTTTATTTGGGTTTTCACAAAGCATAATACAAGTAAAAATTCTTTTTTTTGAGGATAGCATGGACCCAGGTTATCACTTCTCCATCCAAGACACAAATTCAATTTCATATTCATCTTTGTGTTCTATTCCATATCTTATTACTATTTTAACATTTTCTCAATAATTTTTCCTTTCCTTAATTTTCTCAGTCTTACTTTTAATTATCTCATTCTTTCTAAATTCATTATATATAATAATTATCTTTTTCTAAGATAGTCATTATATTTTATTTGGTATGTCCTATTTTAATTTCATATTTCTTTTCTCATTAAACAATTTTTTTCCCTGTAATTGGAGTATGTCACCTCTGTATCTTTTAATTTTTATCCATTCAACTCTTATTTAAACTTCAGTTTTATGCCTTTACAATTATAACATTCAATATAAAACATAACTTCCAGTCAAATTCTGCTTGGTACATTGTTAAAATATGTACTAAGTTCTTAAAGAGAATATACATATAACAATAATAAATAAAATACTTATTCTATTCCAATTCAGCTCTATCATTAATGTTAGTTATAGCCTTTGACATATCTTTACATTTCTTTTCAATTGGATGTCATTCTTCTAGGAACACTTATAATATTTCCATAATTTTTTCATGTATCTTTCATAATTCCTCTTATCACTTAAATTTTTTATAACACATTAATAATAATTAAAAGTTTCCTCCTTTCCTAATTTCTATTCTCTCATTCTCTTTATTCATTTATTTATTAAACATTCTTCATTACCATGAGTATTTCATCTAACATTTTAATCACACTTGTTTCATATTTTCAAAGTTCATTTCTATTTCTAATGTAACAATACTATCATATGTACCCTTGCAGAATCCCTTTTCAATTAAAGTTTTCTCTGTGTCTTCGCATAGGTTTATACCCTTAATTCTTGTACATTTTCCCTGTTTTCTCTATGTCCTGTCTCTGTCCTTTTATTTCTTTTCTTTCCCCTTTCCACCCGCTCTCTTCTCCTTCCCTTTTTGACCCTCTCTCTCTAATTCTGATTCTTTCTTCTGTAATCCCTCTTCTGTTTCTTTTCTTAATGTTGTAATTACTTTCAAACTATTTTTTTTGGGGTTGTTTTTTCAGAATCTTAAATTTTCACTCTCTTTCCCCCCCGCTTTCTTTTTCTTTTCTCCATATGGAAATCCTTGATCATTGAAGATGGCTTCTTTTTGTCCCGCTCTTGTTCTACAGGCATTTCTTGTTGTTTCTCATAGTTCCAGATCTCCATTTCTAAAAATTGAACTTCTTCCTTCTTGTGCATCTTCTTTTGTTTTTTAAGTTCCATTCTCAATTCTTCCAAGTGTGAACCATTTTAAAACTTTACAACCACACTGATTAATTTTAGTCCTTTAGATCAAATGCCAAAAGCCAAAAATCACCAAGTAATCCAAATAATCCAAGCTGTTTCTTCTTGCTTCTTTTTTCCACTTTCTCTTCTGGGATTCTCTTATCTTGTTACAATTTTAAGTCAAAATGTATCTTTTAGGAATCTTGTTAAAGTTTCACTGTTATTCTTTTACTTCCAAGCGGTCTCTTCTTATTTTCCAAATTCCACTTTTGTTTTTTTCCTTCTTTTAAAAGTTTTTGAGAATCCAGAATCTTTATTATCCCTTTGACATTTTATTTTTCATCTTAAATACCTGTTAATGTAAGTGGATTTTTGCCAATTTCTTGCTTAAATCTCTTAGTTGTCAATATAGGGAAAAAAAAATGCAAATCTCTCCCTTCCATCTCTCATTTACTGCTTCAAGTCTCTTTGGGAACAATGTTCTTTATAATTCAAATTCCAGGGTACTTATAATGTTGCTTTTTCAGTTCGACCAGTCAGCCAAAACTTTCTTCTTCTTTCCTTCCTCCTGCATTCTTTTCCAGTCAAGTTCTTCTTTGAGGTTGGCCATTTCTGACCAGCACTGCAAACTGCCTTTGAAAGGGAGTAATGGCCAGCTGGGGAGGAGAGATGCAACTCTCCTCGACCCTGCTGGCAGTCTCCCCCCTCTTCACCACCTCTACAGGGTAGCTTAGTCACAAAATGAACCAGCTCAGGGTGCTCCAGCAGCAAGTACATATCAAAACTGTGCACGATCATAGATTTTGGTCTGTCACTGAAGAAGCTCAAACCAGAACTTCCTCTGATTATATCACTTTGAGATCTCATTGGTCAGAAATAATTAATTCAATATCTACAATTATTGGTATCAATGGTTTTCTATATCCATCAACCCAAGTTTGCAAAGAATTTTTTTGCTGGTCACAGATGTTTTTCTCAATTTCTTAATTTTGAAGTCATCAGACTGATGAAATTTAGTACACTGGGTTGTGCAGTAGCTCTTACTTCAAACCATGCATTGTTAACAAAGGGCCAAAATAATGAGTACAGTGCTCTGTGCCAGGGGTGTCAAACTCGCTGTCATTGAGTGCTACATCAGGAGGCAGGCAGTGGGCCTGTCAAGCTGAGCATGGCCAGGATGGGCATGGCCTGATCAAGGTCACTCATGTCTAGGAAACCTGTGATGTCCCAGATGGTTTCCTCAAACTCAGGTTTCAGCTGGGAAAACCTTCCTGATTGCCTCCTGATATGGCCCTCAATAAGAGCGAGCACTCTGCCAGCAAAACTGGGCATACCAAAAATGGTATTCGTGAGCAGAGGCACCACAGGATGGTCCTTCACTTTTTCCAAAGTGGCTATGTGGGTCAGATCCAGGGGTGGGATTCAAATTTTTTAACAACCACTTCTGTGGTTGTTGGTGGTCATGTTATTGGTTGGGCGTGGCCAACTCAATATCATTCACACTGAGGCAGGCATCTCCTTGCCTAGCCTCTCATGACTATGGGGATGCTGCAACAGTCATAAGTGTGAAAAATGGACATAAGTCACTTTTTTCAGTGCCATTGTAACTTTGAATGGTCACTCCACACAAGCAAAGTACCAGCAAAGGAGTAAAAAAAGCTCCAGAAAAGTTTCTAAGACAGGAAGTTTAGTCCTGCCAAGAATGTAATAAGGTTTAACTGAGAGGCAATTTCTGTAAGCAACACCAGAATGTTTCTTTCCTGCCTTCCTTACAGGATTAGGCCAGTAATTTCTTCTAACAACTGGTTCTCTGAACTGCTTAGAATGTTAGCAACCGGTTCTAGAGAAGAGGTGCAAACTGGTAGAATCCCATCCCTGGCCAGATCTAAGTACCCCATGGGCTGGATCTGGCCTGTGTGCTTTGAATTTGACACCCCTGTTCTATGCCAACTATTAGAAAAGTAATCCTTCTTACATATAATTTTTCCCTTCCCTAGAACGTTGGTATTTGGAGGTTTAGTGAAGATGTTCTAAGACTTTCATCAATAAAGATATTTTTATGCTACATAAATGAAGGCAGAGCAGTCTACATTCAGACAGCTTACCTGATTAAAGCCTACTGGCCATGTGATGGAATCTACAGAAATATTGAAGAACATGTCTTTTGGAGCTGTGGGATCTATCATTCCAACTTTGATCCTAACAAAGGATTGGTTTGGGAATGAGATCCAGTTGATGATATCATATCCACCAATGATTTCTCCATTTTTATCAAAGGAGACCTTCTCACCAACACTGTTGTTGAATCTGACACTTCTCAGAAAAGAATGAACCTGAAAAACAGGGACAGCCAGAGAACGACAAAGAGAGAAAAGGACAGAGAAGAGAGAAAAATTCCATATGTTCAAAATGTACACATGGATGTTTCATAAAACAAAGAAAATATTAAAACTTTGTAATATTTTAGTTGTAAGTCAGTATACAAATAACATAACAATCATTCCAATAGAGAGGCAGAGGTAAAATATCAGGTTACTGAAAAAGAATCAACATAGCATAGCAAAATAAGAAAAAGAGAAAAAAATAATTAGCAATTCGTTTAATTTCTAAAGCAACATAATTGGGTGACTTCTAATAAATGCATAAGAAATGATAGGATGTATAGTGCTATAAAAGTTGAATGCTGTTCTTACTTATAGCCTTATACTTGCTGTAGCCATGCTAAGGTTTGATTTGAAATATTGCAGTTACATCCCAACAGACCAGAAATCAGATGATAACAAGATAAATGTAATTGAAAAGGTTTATGTTTATCAATGTATATGTTCTCTTCATACACAAGCAAATATATTTTCCAGTTATGTCATATTTTATCCTATTATTGTCTTATACATTTGAATATATTATCTTTCAGGGAATGGAATCCCTTCCCTATGGTTAACAGAGTATATTGCTAATACTGATAGTAGAGTGGGCAGTCCTACAAGATTTTGCCTATAGATGAATAATAATAAAGAAAGCAGCTTGGAAGAATCACTGTGTGTCAACAAGAAGATTTTGGGCAATTCTGTCAATTTCAGGGATAGAATAATATCTATATTATAATATAGAAATGTGGTTGTAATTTTATAGAATTCAATTTACAATTTTAATAAATGCTCAATATTACAGTTGGTTAACACATTACTACATCTCATTTTTTTAATCTCAATCTCCCTACAGAATATTGTTTGACCTTGCAACTACAGATATGGTTGTTCCAAAGGCACTTTTAGAAGAAACAACTGGACTTTCTTGATTTCCCGGAAGAGGTTTCTGTTCTCATCCAAGAGCTTCTTCAGTTCTGAGTGAATGGTGGAGAATGAAAGGATTTATATTCCTTACAGTCATCTGGTCATTCACATTTTTTCTGAGAGTCATTGAGAACACTTGGAGGTCTTCAAAGAAAAGCAGAAAAAAGTCCTGTTGCCTCTTGAAACAGCAATTTTGGGACAACTATGATCTGGACAACTGATATTCATCACAGACATTCAGATATGGTTGTCTCTGCACTAATCTGCTTATAGGCTTACCTTCCACCACACTTGATTGTGAAACTGTTTCCTCCCCTCTTTCTTTATTGGTGTTACCCTGGATTTGGATAAATACAGAGATTGCCAAGCGTGTGCCACAGCATAGACTGCATTGTAAATAGTGTAACTCTGTCCACTGATGCGTGTTTCAAACACAGATGTAGGAAGAGTCCCAAGCTTCTCCTGTCCAGTACAAGTCTCCTCAGGTGTCTCTGTTCTTAAATTGGAGAAGAAACAGCCAAATGCCTGTTCCCAGAAATGTTTCCTAAAATGATCATGATGGTCATTGTTTGGACTTAGATTGTGAAGAAATTTCTGGAAATCTTGAATCTGCTTTATGTGAACTGCAAAAGACAAAGCCCCGTGTAGGAAATGGACATCCCATGATTTATGAAGGGAGATCGAATCATAATCCGACTGAGCATTTATAAGCCAGATCTTTGGCTTCTTTGGAATGTCCTCCACTTCGGAAAACCGGAGGAAACTTCTCAGAATTGTTATGGTCTGAGTTTTACCATATATGATTATCACATTGGCCCTGCTCTTCATGAGAACATGGTATATATGTATTCCTTCATCCATAACATCAATAAAGTCACTATAGAAATCTGCGTTTGGTAACTCTGCTATGAACTCAGTGCAGATGCCATATTCAGAAAAGGTAGGGACTACCTCTTGGACAAATTTCTCTGCTTTCTCATCCTTTAATACAAGAATTCCAACCCAGATCCATCTTAAATACTTCAATAGCAGCATGAGGCCCTTATGTTCATAGGATTCATCTGGAAACATTTTCTGGAAGAAAACCTCTTGAGTCTCTTTATCCATGTCTGGAGCAGAGCCATAGGTCAACTACAGGAAGACAAACATATGCAGATGGAAAGGTCTATGTTTTTCTTGCCATGTACATTTACACCTCCAAACTAGACTGTGTTCTTCCTCTGTGTCATATAATATACATGGTATGTGCATATTGGTCCAATTACATGTACACACACACAAACACACACACACACACATCAGGAATTTCCTGATAGTTAGAACAATTAACCAGTGGAACAACTTGCCAAGTTTTTAAGAAGAGATTGGATAATCATTTGTCTGAAGTAATGTCGGGTTTTCTGCCTGAGCATGGGGCTAGACTAGAAGACCTCCAAGGTCCCTTCCAACTTTGTTACTCTTCTCTTCTCTTTATTTTATTCTAATGTATGCCAATCAGTGTATATTTGAAATGACAATAAAGTTATTCTAAGTCTAAGTGAACTTCTGAAAACCTGTATATTCATTTGAGTCTCCTGGTGGCCTTGAATTTATATAATGAAGCATTATGGAACTAGTTGTCTTTATGTAAAAATATCAACCAAGATATCCCTC
Organism: Laticauda laticaudata; assembly: GCA_004320025.1. Lineage (NCBI taxonomy): Eukaryota > Metazoa > Chordata > Lepidosauria > Squamata > Elapidae > Laticauda > Laticauda laticaudata. The sequence continues at coordinate 28,832 of BHFT01000177.1, read as the reverse complement.
TATATCATAAGGTTGGTCAAACCAGGGGTCAACCACCAATTCTCCAAAGCAGCTGATAGTGAAAGCTAATCTAAATGAGAACCAGGTTAGGAAAACAAATCAATATAACAGCTTGCCTTCAGTCATTGTGGCTGCTCTATCACTGGAGGTACATAAGAAGAGACTGGAAAACCATTGATATGAAATGATAAAAGGGTTATCTGTTTGAGCAGGGGTTAGACTAGAAGACTTTGAAGGTGCCTCCCAGATATTAATTCCATGTCCGCATTGGGGAATGTTTTTCTACAACTAGTATCCCCACCATCTGTTCGGAGTTATGAGTATTCATGCTGCTATGGTAATCCTATCAAGCAAAAAATAAAATCTGAAAGTTGTCTCCTTTTTGTTTTAGAGAAAGAAACACACAGACTTCTGGGGAAGTATGGAAATATTATTTATTTATGGAATTTATATTGCCACCTATTTGCCCATAGCAACTTGAGGAAGCTTACAGAATGTAAAACCACATTTAAAACAATAAAAGATTATAAAAAAGAATCAAATAAAGTAATAAAGTACAATAGAACAAAATCATCCCCCCAACTAGCACACAGTCTTCTGGGAAAGTATGGCAATATAATAAAGCATATCTTCTGCACCCCTTACCTGAGGAATTTTATAGATGCACAACACAGCTGCCATGTGAAGAGAAATATCAGGTCCCCCAATCACTGCAGCCAAAAGTTTTTGGACCCCACACTTGTAGTTAGGAATGAATTTTCCATGAGTGAAAGGCAGCAGCATTGAAGCAAAGTAAGTCCATCTTGGACTGAAATGGCTGTTAAAAATATGGAAGCCCAGCGTGATATTGAGAAGGATCTGGGGATTTTCATTGATCTCTTTTAGAGCAAACGCTAAAGCCAGAACATGCTGGTAATTCTGAAAATATACTCTGTAAAGAATAAAAAAAAAGAGATAATTGTCTCATTCATATCATGGCACCTGCAATCCTTCAGTACAACACATTTCATGGAATGTGTCAGTGCAACATCTAGAAACATTGAAATCTGATGGCAGAAAAAGAGTTAGTGGTATTTGACTTATTCAATTGCTTCTTAATTTATTCATTGTTTTTAGATTGTTTCAATTTTTGTCAGATGATGGACATGTGTTTAGTCGAAGCATGTTCAAACTCAGCTACTGATGATTTACCCATTACCTTTGCTTGGAAGTTGGTTCCAAGCTTCCAGTCCACTTTCTGTGAAGTAATACTTTCTAAGATGAGTTTAAAACTTTTCCCCAGAAGGTTTGAGATTATGTCTCTTTGTTTTTCATTTTTGCTTAATATTGAAAATGCTATCTTCTATGCTTTATTCACACCCTTAATCTATTTAAATGGTTCCATCCTTTCCCCCTTTTCCTTCTGTCCTACAGTTTGTACTTATTCCATTCCTCGAAAATCCCCTGGTATGTTATGCCCCTCAGACATTGCATCATTTTTGTTGCTCATCTCTGGACTCAATCAATCTCATCAATATCTTTTTTCAAGTGAGGTTCCCAGAACTGGATATAACATTCCAGTTAGGATCTCACTAAAGCTGTACATAGCAGGATTAGGACCTACTTTTTCCTGCTCTTGTTCCCTCTAGTAATGCATCCATCTTTACTACTTAGCCCAGATCCTGGAAAATGCAAGGAAAAAAATTAGTACATGCACGCATGCACACATGCACACAAACATGTGTGCACACACACCCATCATTATCATCTTCATTTAACAACCTTATAATACCTTGTGGGGTGGTGTTTTGGTAACTCAACCAAGCCAGCATAGTGTTTTAATGGCTGGATGCCTTTCCTGTCTCCAGTGTGGAGTTTTGTTCAGCAGATATATTCACAGTGTGCCCAGACAGAGAAATATCTGCCTCTACCTAGGATAGAATTCACAGCCTCCTGATTGCGAGGTGAAAGCTCCACTTCATTTACAGTAGAAAACAAACATTGGCTTCAAATTGGAAGTGCTATTTCTTGGTCCAGTATCAAACCACAGCTTTTAAGAATGGTTTATATCCAGAAGGAAATTGATGAATTTTGGTATCAGAAATATCAAATGAAATTTGATCAGGGGAAATATGACCTTCCCCAAATCGTAGTTATAGATATTAGACAGATGTAGTTACAAATGTTTAGATGTGGTTTGTTATAATCTCTTTCAAATTTACTTGGGTGCTGAAATTTCACTTCATATAAAATAAACCTAGGTTTCTCATTGAAGATTCTTCTTTGCGGAGCCTTTGTCATGAGAGGAAAACATTTCAAGCATCATGTGATTTCATAACATGGTCCAGATTTTTATAATAAATGGATGATGTACTTACACAGATCCCTCCTGAAGTGCCAGAGAAGGATGTTGACTGAAATCAATGGGATCAGAAAATGTAAAGAAGACAGAAATAATCCCAGCAAGGTTGACGTCGCCAATCTGATGATACGTGTAATATATCGGAACAGGCTCATAAAGGTCACATGGAAGGTTAGGATCCTGGCACACTATCAGAGGCATTACTATTAACAGCAACCCCAGAAAAACTAAAATCTTCCTTGAGTGTTTTCTGTCTGTATACAAATGCTGCTGTCTGCAAGAAAATTTTTGAGGTAGATTAGACTGAAGTGTCTTCTTGAAGTGTTTTTCAGACAGAGATAATAAATGCAACATACTATCAAATCAATTCACAGAGCTCTGGGGTTCTGAGTATGGGATGGAATATCACGGGGGCAATCAATAACATCCTTCAGAGTCAGTTCCTCCTTTTTCCATGGATCCCATAGGATCTGGAGGAGAGAAACCGGCTAATATGATAATGATAGTGGCATAGTCACATATATAAACATCTTCAAAATATGTCAGGCCCTCCTGAGGCAGGAAGGCAGGAGTCACAAGATAAAAATAAATCCATGATATCCAAAAATGAAGATACATACAAATGTAAATATAGTTCTGTTCTATTCTATGCTATGCTATGCTATGCCATGCCATGCTATGCTATGCTATGCTATGCTATGCTATGCTATGCTATGCTATGTCATGCTATGCTATGCTACTCTATTCCTTTCCTTTCCATTCCATTCCACCCCTTCCTCATCTCCTTTCCTCTCCTCTCTGTAATTCTCTACTCTTCAGTGTCTTGTCTAGTATAATCTAATCTTCCCTCCCGGAGTGTTTTATCTAGTCTAATCTAATTTTACATTCTACTACACTATGCTACACTACTCCGTACTGTCCATTGTTTTGCATTCCATTGCACTTTTTTTTCATCCATTCCTCCAGAAATTTTGTGGATTGGTATATATGATGCAATAGAGTGGTACTTTACAAAGTTTGATTTGTGAAATAGATGAAAGACAGCGTGACAAGCACATAGAAGAATTGGGATTCTTTTATTAACCACAGACAAGAGGAAAAACTCAGCTTTGATAAGGTCCCAAATCATATCACACTTGGCCAACAAAGAATTGAATTGAATATATGTTCAAAGCACAGGCATGGATATTTAAGTAATTCTAGTCTGTTTCTATTTTTATTGTTTCTGTTTCAATTTCTTTCTATTTTATTTGTATTTATTTATTTATTTGATTTGTCAATCACTTATAAGATAATAGGTATAAGTATAAACATAGTTACGAATATATGAAATGGATACATATAAGAAAAATAGAAAGAAACAACAGGATAGGGAATGGTAGGCATGCTGGTATGCCCCCTACAAACCTCTTAGGAAAGGGGTGAGGTCAGTGGTAGACAGTCTAAGATTAAAGTTTTTGGAGTTTGGGGAAGAAACCACTGAGTCGAGTAGAGCATTCCAGGCACTGACCACTCTGTTGCTGAAGTCGTATTTCCTGCAATCAAGTTTGATGCGATTAACCTTGAGTTTGTATTTATTGTTTGCTCTTTGTTGTTATGGTTGAAGCTGAAGTATTCATTGACAGGCAGGACATTACAATATATGATTTTATATACTATACTTAGATCGGAGTAAAGGCGGAGTACTTCTAGGTTTTCTAGGTCTAGAATTTCAAGTCTGGTGGCATAAGGTATTCTGCAAGGAGTAGAAGAGTAGAGAGCTCTTCTTGTGAAATATTTCTGGACTTTCTCAACTGTATTAATATCAGATATGTAATGTGGGTTCCAGGCTGATAAGCTGTATTCGAGTATTGGTCTCGCAAATGTTTTGTATGCTCCAGTTAGTAAAGTAATATTACCAGAGAAAAAGCTATGTAGGATTAGGTTAACAACTCTTAATGCCTTAATGAATGATCTGGGGTAAACCCATGGTCATCTCTTTGAGGTGATACAGATTCTGAGATCACCTAGCTGCAAAGGCTCTGCAAATTCCAATTTAGCCCTTTTTTTTTTATAGGCAACCCCTACCGATTATGTCTACTAGAAAACTGACAGTGTTTTCTTCCTTCAGAAACAATTTATGAAAATGAAATGAAAAGCTTTAAACAAAAAGCTCATTTGTCTTTAACTCCACATTTTTTTCATATTCTAGTATCCATATAGATCAGGGGTGTGCAAACTTTTTGGCTCGGGAGCCTCATTGACTTTTAAAATTTGACAGATGGGCCAGGTCAGCACAAGATATGATACATATAAAAAACTGCATTTGTTAACAGTACATATCAAACATAAACAGAAAAAAAGCATTAAAGTATTAACATACCTTTTAATGAGATAAAAAGGTTGTTGATCACTTATTTTTGCCAGTGCATCGAAGTCTGGTGGTAATTCTGTTGTAGCAATTCTCAGAACAGATCTGAGGTGTTCATCACTCGTCTGGGATCTGTGGGGTGCTTTGTTGGTGTTCATCACACAAAAAGTCTGTTCACACACATATGTAGAGCCAAACAACACCAGCATCCTCTGTGCTATCTTCTGGATGTTTGTAAATTGGCCCCTGCACTACATGACAGCACGTCCTCCAACCAAATCATATCCACCCGCTTTAAGTTCTTAGCGTGGGATGTGACATTGCCTTGAACCACCATGTCACATTGGGAATCAATCATTCCAACTGCAACTCCTGTGGCACTGTTCCGGGTCTTGTGAGAAGGACATGACACAAGTTGAAGTGCCCTGTCAATTTTTCCAAAATCACAAAACTGATGGCAGAATTCTTCATGCAGTCATCCAGTGATTTCCTGTATTTTTTCAACTGTTGGCAGGGCCTCTTTTAACGTAGCTATGTGGGAAATAGCAAATTGACTTGTCTGACATTTGCTTCGAAAATAAAACTAGCCTGTTTTGAGGCTCTGATGTTGCTTGCCATTTCATGCACAAACTGTGTTTCCTTTTGTAGCCTCACATTTAGCTCATTCACTACTGTGTCAGTATGTCCACAAATAAAAGCATAAATCACAAAGCCAACTCTGTGTCATTCAGCTCATGAAAATTGTCAGTGTTTTGAAGTAGCTCCAAAAATGAAATAACCTTCTTTTGAGTTCCCACACACGTTGACGATACTTTTCCCAAATTAACCAGTGGACATTAGAAGGTTAAGCAAGTGCCCTGTGATCAGCGTCAGTCTTCAACTCGAAAAATGATAAATAAACTCTGATGATAATGAAGTCCCCCTCACTTGAATAAAGTTAACAAGTTTCACAACTGGCTTCACTACGTGGTCAAGCTGCAACACGGATTTACACAGTGCTTCCTGGTGAATTAGCAGTGTAGGAAATTACCTCCTGCTCAGGGTTGCCCTCTTTTACCCTGTCCTGATTCTTTTGAGACATCCCAATGTTTTTCCTGTCAGATTTTGTGATCCATCTGCGATGATGTTGGCAAGTGTACTCCAAGTAACTTGTGCCTCGTGTTGACCGCTGACACGCTGTCAAATAAATAAACTCCCCCATGTTTTTCTTTTCAGGGATTCCACACGCCAAAAAACTCCTCCGTTATCTCAAAATTTTCATTAATCCCTCTGATAAAAAATTAAAAGCTGTAGTGTGGTGTCCTTTATGTCACTGCTTTCGTCCAGTGCCAAAGACATAATGTAAATGACTCCACTTTTTGTTTAACTTGCTAGTTAAAGTGTTCGTCAATTTTTCAACATGGCGAGTCACTGACCTGCATGATAAGCTAATTTTTTCAAATTTTTCTTGCTCTCAGGACATAAAATACTTGCTATCTTCTACCATGCACTTCGTTTAAGAAACACCCCTTCGGAGAAAGGCTTGCTGGCTTTTGCTAGTTTGAATGCCAGTAAATAACTTGTCTTCGTGCTTGCTTCTTGGATGGAAATTGCTTGGATAAAGGTGTTTTGCTGAGCTTGCAAGCTAGCTACCAACCTATGAGTTCTTGCATTGAAAGGTTTCTGGCATAATTAGCATGCTTGGTGGAAAAGTGATAGCTGATGTTGTATTCTTTTAAAACTGCAATGGCTTCTTGGTGAATAAGACATACAGCCTTTGACTGGACTTCATTAAAAAATATTTAGGCATCCATTCTTTATTAAACACCCGGCACTCACTATCGACTTTTCTTTTCTTTGACATTGCTGCAGATGGGTTCTGATCTGACCAGTAGAAGAAGAGCATTAATTGGAAATGGCTTGGGCTCTGCAAAATCAAGTCACTGTGCCTAATGTGCCACCTGGTGTCGAAATGCCTGTCATTACAAGTCAAAATCAAATGAATGTACTCATTCAACCATTCACATCAAACCTTAATTCTGTACCAATCTTCGGCGGACCAGATTAAAAAGACCAACGGGCCGGATGTATGGCCTGTGGGCCATAGTTTGCCCACCCCTGATATAGATTAAGAAGACCACACAAGACAATTTTATAATTAATATTTAATCTATATATTTAATCAGAGCTGCCTATCACACATGAAATACGTCCCTACATCAATTTGTGCTGCCATTTGTTTATCCATATGGTCCTCATTTGTAATTGCCTTTCAGAAGGAAAACCAATTCTGATCTATCTCAAATCTGACACACAGGGCAATATAGAAGGTAAATCTTGTTCTCTGCCTAAAATGTACAACTGGAGAATATCTCCAACATTTACATATAAAGGATATCAGGCAAATGGAAAGATTTGTTACAACTTTCTCTTATTGAGCTGATGCTTATCATTCAGTTCAGGTCTCATCACAATGATAAAACACTTGGGAAGAAAGATGCACACCAATAATCCAGTACTGGAGGAGATCATGGAGAAGATCTCCACAGCCGATGTATATTTTCCCCTTCTGTTTCGATAGGTTGGGATAAAGCACAGCCAAACACTGCAGAAGACCAACATGCTGAAGGTGATGAATTAGGCTTCAATGAAACTGTCAAGTAACTTCCTAGCTAGAAAAGCAGCGGAGAAGCTAACCAGAGCCAGAAAACACATAAAGCCCAAAACACAGTAGAATATGATCGAGTCTTCGTTGCACTACAGAATGAGTTCTTCAGATATTGACTGTGCATCAAAATCTGGGTAGCAAAAACAATGGGAAAGAACTGTCAGACTGGTCCCCAAGGGTTCTTCATGGAACAAAAAAGTAATCCGCTTTGGAATGCACATATTTTTCTCAGAGTTTGTATACTGATCTTCTGAACATGGAGAGCAATCATCTACATCTGAAGAATTAGCCACTGATTGTTACTGTGGATTATAGACAGTGTTGTATCCTCCTGGCTTTATCCCATTACACTGTATTTGGAAATTTCCTACCCTTCTTTTTTGATGTTTTCCCCTCTGGACATGGACGGCAAGCATAGCAGCAAAATGATTCCCCTTCTAAATTTTCCTTGCTGTATCCTGTCTCACAAGGATCATTACACAGAGATAAAGGCAATGCCTATATATGAATGAAGAATATTTTAAGATACAGAGGAAAAAGAAAGTTCTTGAAGATATATTGTTATTGTGGAATCAACTGCATAAAAAACTGGATTGATAATGAGAAGTAATGTGATTACATCATTTTGAGATCTAATTGGTCTAAAATAATAATTCATTCAATATCTACCATTATTGCTATCAATGGCTTTCTATGTCTATCAGACCCAGTTTCCAAAGATAATTTTTGTTCTGGTTAAAGAAGTTTTCCTCAACTTCTTAATTTTGAAGTCATTAGACTGATGAAATTTAGTACGCTAGATTGTAGCTTTTACTTCAAAGCCATGAAACTATATAACTAATAACAAAGGCCCAAAGTAGAGGGTACTAAATTTTATATCACCAATTGCGAAAGTAATCCTTCTTACAGATATTTTTTTCCTTCCCCAGAACATTGGTATTTAGGCTACTTTAATCAATAAAGATATTTTTATGCTACATAAATGAAGGCAGAGCAGTCTACATTCAGACAACTAACTTGATTAAAACCTTTTGGCCATGTGATGGAATCTGTAGAAATATTGAAGAACATGTTTGCTGGAGTTATCATCCCAACTTTGATTCTAATGAAGGATTGGTTTGAGAATGAGATCCAGTTGATAATATCATATCCACCAATGAATTATCCATTTTCATCGAAGGAGATCTTCTCACCAATACTGTTGTTGAATCTAACACTTCTCAGAAAAGAATGAACCTAAAATAGAGGGATAGACAGAGAGGGACAAAGAGAGAAAAGGACAGAGAGTGTAAATTTATATATTCAAAATATACATAAGCATGTTTCTTTAAACAAAGAATATGTTAAAACTTTATGAATATTCTAATTGTAGGCCAGTATCAAACAAATATAACATAACAATCTTTCTAATATAAAGGCAGAGGTTAAATATTCAGGTTACTGAAAAAAAGTAACAGCAAAATAAAAAATAGAAAAAAATAATTAGCATTTAGTTTAATTACTAAAGCCTTATAAACTGGATGACTTCTGATAAATACATATGAAATGTGAGGATGTATGGTGTTATCAATGTTTAATGCTATTCTTACTTGTAAACAGCTTTATACTTGCTGTAGCCATGCAAAGGTTTGATTTGAAATATTGCAGTTATGATCCAACAGACTAGAAGCAAGATGATAACAAGATAAAACAAAATGTAATTGAAAATGTTTATGTATATGGTCACTCGCTCACACACAGACACAAGCAATCACACTTTCCAGTTACATTATGTTTTCTTCTATTATTGTCTTATATATTTGAACATATTATCTATAAGGGAATGGAACGCCTCCCTTACAGTTAACAGAGTATATTGCTAATACTGATAGTAGTGTGGGCAGTCCGACAAGATTTTGCCTATAGATGCAAAATAATAAAGAAAGCAACTTGGAAGAATCACTGTGTGTCACAAAGAAAGTTTTGGGCAATTCTGTCAATTTTAGGGATTGAATCATATTTTGAGAAATGATCACTTTTAGATCTAAAGTTAATCCTCCAATAGAATATTGTTTGTTTGAGTTTATGGACAGACCTTGCAACTATAGATATCGTTGTCTCAAAGGTGCTTTTCAAAGAGGTAACAGGACTTTCTTTTTCTTTTTTTTAATCATTTTTTATTGGTTTTTAAGACAAACATAGACAGACAAAACATAAAAATATCAAGCCATCTTCCATATATATACATACAGTGTGTGGGTTGGTTTACAAATTGTTTTATGTTTTCCATTCCGTAGTCTCCAATTACAATTAGCATTGTATGTATTCTCATATTGCAATTCAAGATTAAGACAATGAATATAATTGTTAATCAATTCATTTGACTATACTTTTATTCATCATATTTTACAAAATAATCCATACTTTACTTAATTTTGTTTTATGACAGTTCATATTATCCTCAAATCTATCCTACAATCATTTTGTAGATATAATAAGAAAAGAAATACATCTTTTAATATTATTTATTATTTTCTAAGAATCTACACATATTTTATTCCACTGCTTTATCTGCTATAACCCAATTGATAGAATAGATCCCAAATTTTATAAAATTGTTTATTATCTTGTGCTCTTAATTTCAAATGGTCAATCTACTTATTTAGCACATTCCAAAATTTTCTTAATGATTTCCTCTTGTAATGGTATTTTCTCATTCTTTCCAGTTTTTGGCAAATACAATCCTAGTCGGCTGTTAATACATTTACAATCAGGTATTTCAATTCCTTTACCTAGTATATTTCAGGCCAAAACTCCCAATAAAAATATCTCTGGTTTCAAGTCAATATGCGTTTTTTTGCCATTTTTTTCCAACACATGTGGTTGAAACCACAAGTCCACCACATAATGGTATATGAGCCTGCTATCTGATGACATTTCCAACATTTTTTGGATTTGTTCTTGAACATTCTTGCTATTCTTGTCGGGGGGAAATGCCACCTGTAAAACATCTTATAGTGAATTTTCTTTATATGCTGTTGACATTGTCATCTTTTATTTTGAGACCACAATTTTTGCCATTTCTCTAGATCAATCCCATATCCAAAAATTCCTTCCCCCAAGCAATCATAGTTTCCTTTAACTCGTTCTTCTTCTAGTTTAATTTCTAATAAATATTCATATAATTTTTAATCACCTTTTCATCAGTACCTGTCAAAATCTTATCTAAATCAGTCAGTTTCTTATCATAGAAACCTCCTGTTTTAGAATCTTTGTCATGACCTTGACTTTATTTGCGCATATGAAAACCAATTCATCTTCTATACCTTGTTCCTCTGCTAATTTGCATGGATTTAAGTTCATCCTTTTCCACTCAATATTGTCACCATATCTAACTATTTGTTCCTTTTTATATATTATAGACTAAGAAAATGCTTCACATAGTCCGACAGCCAGACTGGAACTATTGCAAATAACACTTGCCTTTTTTCGTCTATCTCCAGTTTAACCAACAGGAGGACTTCCCGTATGATAATGTCTTCTAAAATACCCTTGTGCTGCTTTCAAATTGCCTTTATACCATAAAAAAACGCATGCCACCCAACAACAGCAATCATGACCTTCTCTATGTCAACACAACTTTAGTATTTTGTAATATTAATCACATTCTTAACCGCACATCAAAATTCTCGATAGCTTGGCAATACAACTCCGCCAATTAGGCCAAACCTGTCCAAATTCTTCATCTTATTCTGGCACTCCGTTGCAAAATGCTTTGAACTTTATTCTCGCCTTTTCTTAACCTTGCCACTATATATTTCAACCACATTTCTATTTAAATCTTCAAATCTTAATCTTTTCCAAACCTCCAACTGGAATTTGTTTGACAAATATAGAAGGACCATTCTGGGTAGTATCATTCATCCTTGATTTTGATAGTCTCCCCCTATTAATGACAGTCTGTACAACTTTCTCCCATCTTCGCCAAATATCGGTGCTCATTTGCCTGCTTAAGTTGACTCTAATCACTTACTTCCCCTTAGTCGCTACCTAACTTCTTGCTGTCATATTACTCCCCAAGTACTTGAATCTATTCATAACCTGAAATTCTTCAGTACATCCGCCAGTTTCTTCCTTTTGTCTTGACAAGCATATTCCTTTGCTCAACGATCTCTTGCTTTTACTCTCTTACCTTCAATTTTGAAACCAGCCACCTTTCCATATACCTCTATCTTTTCTATCAAATTTTGATGCTGCCGTTTCCTCACGCTCGCGCGGTCTTCTAACACACGACCTTCTGATGAACAAATCACGCACTCCATTGCTCGATGCTGTTGCACACTTGCACTTCTTTCCTTTTCTACATATTTCCATTCCCCTTTTCACCACTCCTTTTCTTTCTCTAAATTTCTGTTTAACACTTCAAAGTTAACACACACACACACCAAACGTCCTCGATAGGTGGCGCACCTCCCCTGTCCTTCGTTCCTTCCTTTTTATATCATACAGTTCTGTCAGTTCTCCCTCTACCTTTTGCTGTTTGGTTATGATGTATAGGTTTCGATTTGCTTGAATAAATTTCTTTAGCAAAGCCCATCTCGCTCCACAGTGTAATAACATGACTGCACGATTGCGACGACAAGTTCTGTCGTGCGCATCTAAAATATCAAAAGCCATTTGTTTTCATAGGCGCTCGTGCCTCAGTCATCAGTATTCCAAAGTATCCAAAGATTACTCTCATATTGTCTTGTAATTTGTCTCTTTTGGCAGCATCATTCTTGATCAGGGTGAATAAAATTGTCTTAAGTATTTTTTAAGTCTGTTCTGCCATATTCGAAGCAAATTTTTTTTATTGCGTTTAGTAAAGATGAGTCTGATGGAGTGTGCTTGATTGTAATCCAGTATTGGCGCTTCCTCTCTTGGGACAAGTGTACACTATAAGCTTTTCGATCCATGATCCTTGGGTATCTTCTTCTTAAACATAACCTTCATTATAACTTCTAGCAAGTGAAGCTTCAAGAGATTCTTGTCCAGCCTGGTTTTATACACAATCTCTGTGGAAGTGCCACATCTGCGGCCTAGGTGCTCTTTCCATTGTTTCTGCTTCTTAAGTCGCTCCAGTTAACTCCATCATTGTTCATTTGCTTTCTCCAACATCTTGTTTCCAATCTCTGTCAGGCTACTCTGGGTAGATCAGCATTTCTGTCAAGTACTGTTTCTAACTTTTCCTACATCAATTTCTCTGGTGTTATAGTGTCTCCATAATACTCTGGTATAATTTTCCCTTCTTCTTCTTAGCCACCATACAAACTTGACCTTGGTCATCTATTTAATTGCAATATTTTCCGGTGTGAGTGTCTTCCTCCTTTTTCTCAGTTTTGTATGCTAACCATCTACCCTGGTTTATTTTGCATCTCAAAGAATTCTGTTTTAGCACCGTTCTGATTTTCTATGCTAGTTACTTTCCCATTAGTCCCATTTTAATGTTTAATATTATCCATTTTTATACTTAATGTCCCTTTTCTGTGGGTATTTTTTTGTAGCTCTTTTTACATTCTTTACACTCATCCTCTAATACCTTAGAGGCTCATCTTGTTCATGGGTATTTCTTTTCCTTGTATAGTCTATTATCAAACCTCTAGCATATGCCTTCATTGTATCCTATACGTTCTGCATTGATGTTCTTCTTTTTTGTTTTTCTCTAAAGAAGAAAGCCAGTTCTTTCCTCCATCCACTGTATGAAGTCTTTTTCTTTTAAAATAGTGTTATTAACATCTATCTAGATCTTCTTCTTCTTGTCCTTTCCATTTAATTGTCAGTGGATTATGATCTGCCCAAGTAGCTTGTTTCAATATTTATTTCTTGAATCTTAGCTAACAATTCTGTTTGACATCCATATCATACCTATTCTGACCATGATAAATGTCTGTTTGAATAGAAGGTGTAATTGTTTAGTCTTAGCATTCTTTCTCTCCATGTATCTTTAAATTTATTTTATCTATCATTTTAAAAAAGAATTTAGGGAGAGTTTTTCCTGTTTTTGCTTTGTTGTTTTCTGTGCTGTATAGTCCAGTTTTATTATCTACAATTCCATTAAAGTCTCCCATCATAACTATATTAGCATACCCAGTTCAATTATTTTCATATGTTAATTTTCTATAAAATTCTTCTTGATTTTCATTCAGGGCATAGATCGCAATCAGGAATGTTTCATATTATTGTCATTATTTCCACCATTAGTAATTTTCCATCATCATCGTAGTGGATCAGTTCGCTAGGATAATATCTTTAATATATAAGAATACTCCTCTTTTCTTGCATTGTGTCAAAGAGTAAATATTTTCCCAAAATAAAATTTTGGCTGTATCACCAATTGTTCATTGTGCTTTTTAATACTGTACTTCTTGTAGGCAGATTATATCAAATTTTAATTTCTCTAATTTGATGGAAAGTTTTTCTCTTTTAACCGCTGAATTAAGTCCATTTATGTTAATTGTATCAGTTTTTTCTCTTCCATGGTTATATTTTGTAGTTAGATTTAGGCAGCTCTCATAAATCTTGGTTCACATTGTTCTTTGACTTCCACCTTCCACCGACTGCACCCTTCTTCCTTTTCAGTCGCTATTTGGCAGTCCTCTTGCAATTCAATTGGTGAAATTTCTTTTTCTGCCTCCTCCTCTTTCTCTCCAAAAATATTCTGTGTTTAAAATAATTGAGCTTTCTCAATTGAGTCAATTCTAAGTCTTTTGTTCTGCCATGTGAACATTAAACTTTCTGGAATTAGCCCATCTATAATTCACCTCTTTTTTAAGTAGAATTTTAGTCAGAAATTGGTATTTTCTTTCCATCTTCTCTCAACTCTTCTGGTACTGTTTTCAAACGCAACAATCTCCTTGTCTTTACTATTTCAATTTTTTTTCTTTTACTTTTGCTCACTCATAATTGCGTTTAATGGCTTTCTTTCGTAAATCTGATTAATTCCTTCTCTTGGAACTATCTCTTTATTCGTTTTGCTGAAGACTTGCATAAACCTCATCTATCCACCATCATCCTCTCTTGTTATTTTCAGAGTTCAGCCAATATTTCTATCATTATCTCAGAAAGGTTTTGTCCTTTTTTTACCTCTATTTTTGGAATCTTGATAAAATTCTGATCTGTCGCATTCCCATCTCAACATCCCACTTTTATCTTGCTTTCAACACAGTTAATCTGCTATCCAATATCCCCTAATCTCTTATCTCTTTGTTTATCTTCTTCTTCAATTTTTTTTGGAATGCCTCATCATGCTTCATCATCATTTGTTGAATGTTTTCCACTTTTTCATTCAGTTTTTCCTGTTTCTTTTCAATGTTCTTTCTGTTCTTTCTTTTTTTTCAAAATTATTTTCCTTTTTTCTTCTTATATGTATATTTTGAATCATTGCAACAGGAGGAAAATAAAAAATAAAAACTAAAGAAGAAAAAAGAAAGTTTTTCAGTTCTTCAACACCGTTAATCCAGTTAAAAAAGTCTCAGGGTATAAAAGATGCATCACAAAAAAAGAAAAGAAAAGAAAGAAAGCACACAAAAAAAACACCACGACAATATGAAAGGTAAATAGAAAAAAAATACAAGGGAGGAGAGAGAAATAAAGAAAGACTAGTACTGGCCCTGAAAACAGAAAAGAAAAAAGGAAGGAAATCATTATACCTAAGCTTTCCCTTTAAAATAAAATGCAAAGTGAAAACTTAGACTTCAAAAAACAAAAAGAAAGACAAAAACAAGTCTCAAAAGGCCAAAGATCCAAATAGCTTATTAACAAAGTAAGCTAGACGAGGGGTTTGTTAAATAAAAATAACCCAGCTTAAAAAAAGTAAGAAAAGAGCACACTGCATCCTTGTTGGTATCCAAGTTTTGTTAAAATTTAAACTTCTCTGCCAGAGTCTTTATCACCTCCTTTTTCTATAAACAATCGAATACCGAGACTCCAGCTAATTGAAAGAAACCCAGAAGAAGGCACCTGCAATATTCTCCCATGCTCTTCCCTCTTCTTATCAAACAGACAATGTCCTTGAATAGAATCTCATTCGTTTGCTCAGCTTTGTCTGGTCAAGAAAAAAAGAGACAGAAGTATTCCCAAGTCTCTCAATTGGCAGTGTGACAAAGTTTCTTCTCTGCTTTCACTATCCCCCCCTCCTTTTCGAAACCAAGATATGATAAAATTAATTAAAGGGAAAAAGTATTTAAAAAATGACTGGAAGGAGTGTCTAGCTAAAAATATTATAAAGTTCAAAAAGGAAAGAAAGAATAGTTGGAAGAAGAGAAAAAAAAAACCAGTCCAGTTCAAATCTAAGAACAGTGTAAATATCCAGCAATGCAAAAAAAATAAAAAAATGTTACTTTGACTTCCTTTTAAAATGGCAGCTTGATCACTTCTATGTCAAAACATTACAGTCCTCTTTCTTTTCCTGGGTGTGCTTTTCAAATCTAAATAAAGAAAAAAATTCTCACGGCAACCGGTATACTTTCTCTGTCCATTTTCTTTTCATTTCGGAGCTGTGGCCAACTTCAGCAGCTTTAATGGCTGCCTCTTTGCCACTGGCAAAAAGAGCTGCTCCTGGATCTACCAGGGACTTTGCGGTGTCACTGGAATCGACAGTATGCACTCTTTATATTCACCATCTCTTTGGGATGGTTTAGATCCATTTGGACCGTCCAGGAGAAAAGATATCGGCAGCGATCTCAGAACTCCAAGATCGCATGCTGTATTGTCACGATGTTAGCTCCGCCCTCCCTGGCAACTGGACTTTCTTGTTTTCCTTGAAGAGGTTCTGCTTCTCATCCAAGAGCTTCTTCAGTTCTAAATGAATGGTTGGGAATGGAAGGATTTATATTCCTTGCAGTCATCCCTTCATTCACACTCTTTCTGAGAATCATTGAGTACAAATGGGGGTCTTCAAAGAAAAGCAAAAAAAAAAAAAATCCAGTTGTCTCTTGAAAAAGAATCTTTGGGACAACCATGACCTGGATGACTGAGAATCACCCCAGACATTCAGATATGGTTGTCTCTATGCTAATGTGCTTAAGGACTTACCTGCATTTGGTTGTGAAACTGCTTCCCTTCCTTTTTTTACGATAGTTGCATCCCTGGTTTTGGACATATATAGAGATTGCAAAGCATGTGCCACAGCATAGACTGCATTGTAAATATTGTAACTCTGCCCAATGTTGCATGTTTCAAACACAGATATAGGTAGAGTCCCAAGCTTCTCTTGTCCAATACAAGATACCTCAGATGTCCCTGTTTTTGAACTAGAGAACAAACAATCAAATGTCTGTTTCCAGAAATCTTTCCTAAAATGATCACAATGATCACTCTTTGGACTTAGATTGTGAAGAAATTCCTGGAAATCTTGGATCTCTTTTGTATGAATTGCAAAAGATAAAGCTCCATGTAGGAAATGGATATCCCATGATTTATGAAGGGAGATTGAATCATAATCTGTCTGAGCATTTATAAACCAGATCTTTGGCTTCTTTGGTATGTCCTCCACTTCAGAAAATCGGAGGAAAGTTCTCAGAATCAATATGGTCTGAAATTTCCCATATAAAATTATCACATTGGCCCTGCTCTTCATGAGAACATAGTATATACGTAGTCCTTCATCCATAACATCAGTAAAATCATTATAAAAATCTGCTTTTAGTATCTCTGCTATGAATTCAGTGCAGATGCCATACTCAGAAAATGTAGGGACCACTTCCTGGACAAATTTCTCTGCTTTTTTATTCTTTGCTATAAGAATTCCAATCCAAATCCATCTTAAGTACTTCAATAACAGCATGAAGCCCTTATGTTCATAGGATTCATCTGGAAACATTTGCTGGAAGAAATCCACTTGAGTCTCTTTATGCATGTCTGGAGCAGAGCCATAGGTCAACAAAAGGATGACAAACATATGCAGATGGAAAGGTCTAAGTTTTTCTTGCCATGTATGTTTACACCTCCAAACTAAACTGTTTTGTTTCTCTTTGTCATATAATATATGTGGTATGTGGATATTGGTGCATGTACATGTACATATGCAAACACACACATGTCAGAAATTTTCCAATAGTCAGAACAATTAACCAGTGGAACAACTTGCCTCCAGAAGTTTTAAATGCTTCAGCATTTAAGAAGAGATTGGATAACCATTTGCCTGAAACGGTATAGGGTTTCCAGCCTATGCAGGGGTTTGGGCTAGGTCTCTTGCAACTCTGTTGTTCTATTCCAGAGGCTGGCAACCTTAAACATTCAAAGAGCCACAAAAGTCCTTGCTGGAAGCCCCTCATTCAATTCTTGAGCCAACAGACTCTATGGCGGTCCCCCCTAATGGAGTGTCCTGTTTCTTCTACCTGTGTC
The DNA here is from genome assembly GCA_004320025.1 of Laticauda laticaudata. Taxonomy (NCBI): domain Eukaryota; kingdom Metazoa; phylum Chordata; class Lepidosauria; order Squamata; family Elapidae; genus Laticauda; species Laticauda laticaudata. Next base: position 11,132 of record BHFT01000177.1, on the reverse strand, counting down.
CTAATCATAAGACCTATCAATTATGGAGCCAACCAATAACAAGGATTCACAGCATTGCATGGCACAGAAGAGTGCTGTACAACTGCTGCTGAGGCAACTGGGATCATGCAGGCTTGCAGGAGGAGGTGAGTTAGAACACCTCTGTGCCTGTACAAATGCCTCTGTGCCCACGCAAAGTGTGCGTTTGTGCATGCATGCCCACAAAGTGTGTGCATGCATACAAAGTGTGCCCACCAAGCCACTCTCACTGAACTGGTGGCAACAATATTTGAATCCCACCACTGATTCTATTATATTCTAATGTATGCCGATTAGTGTACATTTCAAATGACAATAAAGTTATTCTAAGTCTAAGTGAACCTCTGAAAATGTGTCTATTCATTTGAGTCCTTGGTGGTCTGGAACTTACATACTGAAACATTATGCAACTCTTTGTCTTTATGTAGAAATGTCAACCAAGATGTCCCTCTATATTATGAGGTTGGACAAAACAGGGGTCAACCACCAATTCTCCAAAGTAGCTCATAGTGGAAGCTAATCTAGAAAAGAACCAAGTTAGGATAATGAATCAGTTGAATGGTTTGCCTTCAGTCATTGTAGCAGCCCTATCACTGGAGGTATTTAAGAAGAGATTGGACAACCATTGATATGAAATGGTAGTAGGGTTATCTGCTTGAGCTGACTTTTGAGTAGAAGACTTCCAAGGTTCCTTTTAACTCTTAATTCAGTGCCTGGCATTGGGGAATGTTTTTCTGTGCCCTGTGTCCCCATCATCTGTTCAGTTATATGTATTCATGCTGCTATGATAATCCTACCAAGCAAAAAATAATATATCCTGGAATATGAAAGTTGTCTCCTTTTTTTTAAAAGAGAAACAAGCACACAGTCTTCTGGGAAAGTATGGCAATATAATAAAGAATATCTTCTGCACCCCTTACTTGAGGAACTTTGTAGAAGGACAATATAACTGCCATATGAAGAGAGATATCAGGTCCCCCAATCACTGTAGCCAAAAGTTTTGGGACCCCATACTTGTAGTTAGGGATGAATTTTCCATGAGTGAAAGTCAGCAGCATCGAAGCAAAGTAAGTGCAGCTTGGACTGAAATGGCTGTTGAAAATATGGAAGTCCAGAGTGATATTGGGTAGGATCTGACAATTTTCATTGATCTCTTTTAGAGCAAACACTAAGTCCAGGACATGCTGGTAATGCTAAAAAAGCATTCTGCAAAGAATAAAAGAAATACATCAAGAAATATCTGCTTCATATCATGGTACCTGCAATCCTTCAGTACAACACATTTCATGGAACTCTGATTATCTGTTATCTATTATCTGAATGTGTCAGTACAATATCTAGAAACATTGAAATCCGAGCGCAGGAGAGTTAGTGGAATTTAGATTAATCCTTTGAGTTATTCGTTTTCTTGTTAATTCATTCATCATTTTTATATTGTTTTAATTTTCATCAGATTACGGTCATGTTTTCATCCAAGCATGTCCAAACTCAGTTACTGATGATTGATCCATTACCTTTGCTTGGAAGTTGGTTCCAAGCTTCCAGTCCACTTTCTGTGAAGTAATACTTTCTAACATGACTTTTGAACTTCCCTCCAGTCAGTTTGATGTTATGTCCCTATATTTTTGATTTTTGCTTAATATTGAAAATACTGCCTTCTATATCTTATTCACATGTTTATTCTATTTAAAAGGTTCCATTATGTCCCCCATTTCCCCTATCTCCTTCAGGTTGTACTTATTCAGTTAGTCCAAACTCCCCTGGTATGTCATGTCCCTCAGACAATGCACAATTTTTGTTGCTCATCTTTTGACTCACTCAATCTTATCAATATCTTGTTTTAAGTGAGGTCTCCAGAAATGGATATAGCATTTCAAATGGGATCTCACTAAAGCCATATATAGCAGGATTAGGACCTATTTTTTCCTGCTCTTGTTTCCTCTAGTAATGCATCCATCTTTATTATTAAGCTGAGATCCTGGAAAATTCAAGGAGCCCTCACATCCAGGACATAAACTGTTTCAACTTCTACCCCCAGAACAGTGCTATAGAGCACTGGACACCAGAACAACTAGACACAAGAACAGTTTTTCCCCAAATGCCATCACTCTGCTAAACAAATAATTCTCTCATACTGTCTAACTATTTACAAAGTCTGCACTATTATATTATTAATCTTCTCATCACTCCTTATCACCCATCCCCTCCCACTTATGACTATATGACTGTAACTTTGTTGTTGTATCCTTACAATTTATACTGACTGTTTCCTAGTATGATTTGATTGCTTATTGTACCCTATGATTATTATTAAGTTTTGTATCTTATGAATCTTGACTCTTGATGAATGTATCTTATTTTTATGTATACTGAGAGCATTTGCACCAAGACAAATTCCTGTGTGTCCAATCACACTTGCCCAATAAAAGAAATTAGATTCTAAGAGTGAGAGATGACCCTTTAAAATATAAAGGGAAAGAAGTAGTAGGTCTAAAACAGATCCTGAGAAGAGTCAGAGAAATAAGGAAGGAACATCAATTCTTGACAAAACAACTAATTAAAAATGGAGTGAATTTTAGATGGCTGATTCTCAAGGGAATTCTAGAGACCTGGATGAAGCAAAGGCATAGATTGCTTTCCATAGAAAAAGCAGAACAATTTTATGTGCACTATTTTGGACCAGAAGAGGAATGGAGAATAGGAGAAGAAAAAGAAGAGAGGTGACAAGAGGAAACTACAGGAGAGGAAATATACAAGAAAAGAAAAATGAAAGAGACTTGGAGGAAACATCAACAAGAGGAGGAGCAAAATCCAAAGAACCGAGAGACAAGTAAAATCATGGAAGAAGAAATAAAACTAATGTTAATGAACATAAATGGACTGAACTCCACAATAAAAAGGAAAAGGACTTTTAAAAAATTAGAAAAGTTAAAATTAGACATAATTTGCTTACAAGAAGTCCATATTAAGAAACAACACAATAAAATTCTGGAACATCCCAAAATTGGAAAACTATATACATCGTTTCCACAACAAAAGAAGGGGGTGATAGGTTTTTATGTAAAAGAGACAACAAACCCCAAGCCAATATTCACAGAGGAGGAAGGTAGGATTTTGATGGTGGAGATAATAATGAATGATAAACAGATACTATTAATAGCAATATACATACCAAACAGCAATTCAAGATGACTTTTATAGCAAACTTCACAAGAAAATAATAGAACTGGAGTGTGAAAATATATGCATAGCAGGAGGTTTATGCAATTGTGGATATAGAATTAGAGTATAAACTAGAAAAGTAAATAAAAAGCTAGGAAAACATTCCCAAATGCTTTTCTCAAAATGGCATAGGAACGAGGTATTCAATATGTATGATGAGAAACAGACTCCCAAGGAAAATTAATATTCATTTTATTCAAACAGACACATAGACAGGTCAATAGTAGATATTATATGGATGTCAGCAGACCTAAAACTCAATGTATAGGAAACAAATATAGAAATAAGTAACTGGGCAGATAACAATCCAATAAATGTTACATGGAAGGGACAAAAAAGGAAATTAAGATGAACGCTGAAACAAACAATATTAAAAGAAAAGGAATTTATGAAATTTATGAAAAGAGAGTTGGATTTTTTCTTCAAAGAGATTAGGAAAGAAGAGATGTCACTAGAAAATGTATGGGAAAAGCTAAGGCATATATTAGAGAGCTAATCATTAGATATATGGAAAATAAAAATGAGAGACAAAATCAAAAGCACTAGAAGTAGAATGTAAGAGACTAGAGATAGACTTACAAAAAGAGCCACAAAAAAGGTATATAGAAAATGGAATGAATAAAACACAAACTGAATTTAATAGATAAAGAAGAACTAGCATAAAAATTAAGAATGTCAAACAAAACTTCTTTGAAAATGCAAACAAGTATTTGCCTCAATAGATATATATAGAATCAATAATTGCAGAAAGACTTAAAAGATTATTAAATCAATTTATACATAAATCACCTAACAGGTATTTGGGTTAGAAATATATAAACCGGGATAGACATTTTAATACAATCTCTTTAAAGGCTAGGTCACACTGGCCGACGGATGCAAAACGTATGCAAAAAGGACACAGCGGATGAGCAAAATCTCAAGGGTGGCTCCATCCGTTGTTATCCAATCTCAAAAATGCCCCAAATTTGCATAAACAGATTGGAAAACAGCGGAAAGGAACGGACGTGGGTAGTACGTAGAGAGGATGGTAAGCGGATGTTCGTAGGAAGCCTAGAGGATGGAAGCGGATGGAAGTGGATGACACATTCACAGGGCTTCCGGGGGAGAATAGTGAAGTGGAGGCGTAGCGGAAGGAGCGGATGTATAGCGGATGACGCAGATGCATCACGGACGCCTATAGGATGCATAGCGGATGTGTAGCGGATACACAGTGTTCACTGCGCATGAGGGGAGGATGAATTGTGTCAGCTCCGCGGATATAAAAGGATGCAGCTCACAAGCAGTCACCATTCAGAGGAAAGACAACCTGCTGCCAGAGACATCTTGAAAGAACATCCTGGTTCATCAGTCAGGAAGAAGAGAAAGCCTGTTGCCTACTCCTGCCAGCCCTGGCAAGAAGGACAGAACCACCATTCCACCCCCTGGCACTGACTCTGAAGCTGCTGTGTCTTCTGCTGCTGCTGGTGGTGGTTGTTGCTGCTGCTGTGCTCCTTTGCTGGTGCTGCTGTGTGCTGTCTGCTGGTGTTCTCCTGCTGGTGTGCTGTGCTGCTGGTGCTTTCTGCCTGCTTGGTGCTGCTGGTGGCTGCTTGCTGGTGCTGCTGCTGCTGCTGCTGGTGCTGGTGCTTCTCCTGCTGCTGTTGCTGGCTGCCTGCTGCTGCTGCGTGCTGCTGTGGTGGACCAGCCCAAGGCCACAAAGCCCTGCTGCTGAGCCTGAAGCCCTGCCAGAGGAGAAGGTGCAAGGCAAGGAGAAAGGAGAGAGGAAATAGTACTCCATTTCTGAGGACCACGAGGAGGAGGCACTGAATGGCTGAGGGAGAACGAGTACCTGTGGAGAAAGGCCACAGACTCTATCGCAACACCAAGAGAAAGCAGGCAGCATGGAGAGACAAGGCAAGAGCCTGGGCTTACACTTCAGATGTACTCTGGGATGGTGGAAGCACATGCACACTTGGGTATGCAAGCTGCACCTGAAGAAATCTGGCCAGGCTGCTGTCAAGCACACTGACCGGAAGATGTACATCATGGCAAGTGCAGCTTCCTGGAGGTGAGGTCCGCCACCTAGGAGCATCCCCTCTTGTCAACCTCACCCTCAGGACAGCCCACAGACAGCCACTCCTCTTCCCACCAGGAGATAGCTACCGTGTCCAGGCAGGTGTCTTTGGAGGGCCCCACTGCAGAGAACCCCCTGACAAGCTGCAACTCCCCATGCCAGAGGAACGTGGGATCCCCTGTCTCAAATGGAGCAAGAAGAAGTGACAGCCAGAGACACCCACCCACCCTCCACAGAAAGCAGGCAAGAGAGCAGACTGGAGGGGCAGAGCCACCCTGTCCTGCTGGAGATCAAAGGACACAATCAAGAACCAGCAGAAGATCTTCTCTCTCAACTGGTCCACAGCGATACCATCCCGAACCGCAAGCCCTTCATCACATACGTGAGCCAGATCTCATGGACCTGCCTGAAGCCCCAGTACAGGTGATGAAGGAAGAGATCACAGCACTGCTGCACCACCCTCCAGGCCCAGCTAAACCTGCTCCGACCCAACTCCAGGATTGCTCATCCACCCCAGGTTGATGTCACAGCCCTTCCACGATTTCAAACAGCCTCTCACCTACCAAGGCTACGAGTACCAGACTTCCCACAGCAGAGGCAGCCCTTCCGGTAAAAAGCCCAGGTACATGTCACGCCACAGATGCCTCACCTCAACCAGCTGGCAGACCAGACAGCCCACTACACTCCTCCTTCCTCCACCCCACAGCCAAGCCCCTCAACAGAAAATACTCTGCCTGACATCCCAGGTCCTTGAGGAAGGGCCTCTCAACCTCACAGGACTGAGTCAGCTCTGCTGAGAGATTCCTGAGGACACCATCCCCTCTTGTACCCTCGGGGCCAGGCAACCCAATGGTGCCTTAGACCAGCACTCCCAGCCACAGCCACCTCCACAGTCCCTGGCCGCTCGACAGCTGAGACCATGGACATGCCTCAGAGTGACTGAGAATAGTGTCAGAGACAGAGTTGTTACCTGTTCACTTATCTTTGCTTCAAAGACACTTTTACTTGGTTTCAATTTTTGCTTTTTTAATAAAGTTGTACAGTTTAACTTAAAGACAATGTTAAAGACCCTGTCACACTGCTCAACGGATGCAAAACGGACACAACGGATGAGCAAAATGTTTCCATCCTTGTTTCCGCTCCGAAAAGGGGGCAAAAATTTGAATAACGGAGTGGAAACAGGGACGGGCGGGAGGATGCAGGGCAGATGGAAAGCGGATGTGGAACGGAAGCCCAGTGGATGAAAAAGGGATGAGAGCGATGGCACATTTGCTGGTTTCCGGAGGCTCAGCCAAAGCAGACGCGGAATGGAAAGAGCGGATGCAGAGCGGACGCCGAGGCGGATGAAGCAGATGCACAGCGGATGAAGCGGATGCACAGCGAAAGCCTAGCGGATGCAAAGCGGAAGCCTAATGGATGCCTGGCGTTAATTGCGCATGTTGGGGGGATGCATTGCGTAAGCCCCCAGGATATAAAGGGAAGCAGCTCGCATGTGGCCAGCATTCGGAGCAAAGACCTGCTGCTGGATACATCGAGAACTTTCCTGCCCTGCCTGCATGCCTGCGCGAAGCCTTGCTGCCAGCCTGCCTGCAAGCCTCCTGGCCAGCCTCCTGCCAGCCTTGCTCTCTGCTGCCTCCAGCCTTGCTTGCCACCTGCCTTCCAGCCTCCCTGCCAGCCAGAGGCTGCCAGCCTTGCTGCTTGCCTGCCTGCCAGGCTTCGTGCCTGGCTGCCTGCCAGGCTCCTGCCAGCCTTGTGCCAGCTTCCTGCCCAGCCTTTGGTGCTGCAAGCAACCCCACAACCATGGGGAAGAAGCAAAAGCCTCAGCAACCTGCTGCCATCCCTGCCAAGAGGACAGGCCACCCTCCCGCCGCTGTCCTGACTGCTTCTGCTTGGGAGCTTCTGCTGTCGGGCTCGCTCTTCTGTGCTGGAGCTTCTGCTGAAGCTGCCCTGGTGTGGTGCTTCTGCTGCGCATACTGTGCTGAAGCTGCCTCCTGGTCTGCTGGTCCTGCTGCGTCCTGCTCGTTGCTCCTTGAATTGCTCTACTGCTCATCCTGCTCGTGCTCCTCGTCCTGCTCTGCTCCTGGTCTTGCTGCGCTGCTGGTGCTACTCTGCTGCTTATGATCCTGGTCCTGCTGCTGCTGCCTGATCCTGCTCTGATCTGCATCTGCGCTGCTGCTGCTGTTGATGATGATGATAATGATCCTGCTGCTGTGATGATGATGATGAGGAGGATGCTGATTATGATCCTGCTGGGATGATGATGATGTATCCTGCTGTGTCTGCTGCTGGTGGTGGTGTGGAGGAGCACCCCTACCACCTGGGAGCCCCTCTGATGAGGGCCATCTGGTCTGCCAAAGGGAGGAAGAGTGTATGCGAGGACGGGAGAGGAGCAATATTCATTGAGGAGGAACACGATGATGAGTGCTGGAGTGCCTCTGAGAGAATGACCACTGTGCGGAAGGGACACCGGCTGTACAGGCGACCAAAAGGAAGCAGGGCCTGGAGAGAGAGGCGGAGGAGTATGGGTTACACTTCGGAGGTGCTCCTCGGCTGGTGGAAGCACATGCACAACCTGTATGGGAAGCTGCCACCTCAAGAAATCTGCCAGGCATGGTTAAGCTGAACGAACAGAGAGACCTCCGTCATGGCCAGGTGCAGCTTCCTGGAGGGTGAGATCCGCCACCAGGAGCAACCAGGAGCCCCTCTCACAACCCTCTCTCTCCGGCAGCCTGCTGAGAGCCAGTCCTCTTCAGGCCGAGAGTCAGTCCCTATCTCCAGGCAAGTTTCTGTGGAGCGTGCCAGAGCGGAGAACCCCGGACAGGTGTTGCAACTGTGGTGGAAGCGCATGGAGACTCCCGGTGCAGTGGGAAGAAAGGGAGACACGAGTGCACCACAGTCGTACCTGCATCCACCACCACCCCCAGCTCCACCTCCACAGGAAAGGCAGAGAGCCAGACGCAGGAGGGGCAGAGCCACACTCCTGTTGGAGATCAGGGACACCATCCACACCAGCATGGATCTCCTCTCTCATCAGGTCAACAACCGACCCACATCCCTCCAACCACAAGCCCTTCCTCACCTATGTCAACCAGACCCTCAGAGAACATGGAGGAATCCCAGTACCAGGTGATGAAGGACCAGAATCACCGAGCTGCTTCACACCCTCCCAGATCCAGAGGAACCTGCTCCCACCCAGCCAAGGTCTGCTCCTCAACCCAGTGATGCCCTCCATACCAAGGCTTCCCACAGGCCCTCACCTTACTAGGGCTACGGCTACCAGGAGGTCAGGAGCACAGGCACAGCCCTCCCAGTCCAGGCACAGAGTCATCGGGTGACACCGTTGCCACCGGTTCCACTGAGCTTACCGATGCCACCCACGCCAATGATGCCACCGACGACAGCGATGCCACCAACGCAGTCTCACCCAGCTGCAGACAGACAGCCCCACTACATTACTCCTTCCTCCACCACAGCCAAGCCGGCCTCAGTACATCTCTCATCAGTACTGGGGCTGACACCCAGGCATGGAGGAAGGACCTCTCAGCATCACGGGTCTGAGCCAGCTATCCGAGCAGCTTTCTCACACACCGTCACCTGTTGTCCTCTCGGGCAGCACCCCAGTTGGCCTTCAGACCAGACGTCAGCAGCAACCATCTCCACAGCAACCTGGACCCTTCACCCCTGAGACTGGGACACCTCCGAGTGACAGTGGAAAACTGCAGAGACTGGGTGGACTTTATTTGGACACTTTGATTTGGGTCTTTTTCCTTTTACAGCTTTGTTTGTTCAAATTAAGTTTATCTTTGAATTCACACACTTGCTTCATTTTCTTTTTTTTTAATAAAGTCTTGTGGAAAATTTTAGAATTGTTTGAAGCCTTTGCATGCTTGTGGGATTGGTTTAAGATAGCAGTGGATGGGCAGGATACTTAAAATGGAGAATAGCTGTGGATAGATAAACCTCCAGTCAGCATAATGGGACTCTATGGTCCCACGCCTCCCAGGGCCACACTATGGCCTTTTTATTAATAACAATGTAATCAATCATCCACACATCGTCAAACACAAACACAACTCTTATTTTAAAACGCCCCTGTTCATTGTAGGCCCAACACAACATACATGCCCCAAATCTCATCCGTTGATGAGGCAGGGCTGAAGGAAGCACCATTAAACATCTATCATACTGTCTTGCCACTCCACTGCCTCCAGCTGGAGTGCACCAGTGTTTCATGAGGTTGACCTGCTTCTTCCCTTCACGTTGAGGCTTGTTGGTGCCTTCCACATCCTGAGGTGGCGATGCAGGTTTTGCCCTTGGCCTCCATCCCCCAGGCTCCATTTCCCCATTGCCTTGCTGGAGGTCCACGAACCTTTTCTGCAACCAACTGGAGCGGTGCGCATGAGACTGTGCAGGATACATCAAGCTTCCACGATCCTCCTCAGCGGTCTCTGGGGCGATGCTGCATGGTGGTGAGAAGTACCTGGAACCTGTTGGCCAGGCATGCCAACGCATGTTCGTCCACCACCCGCCCTTGCCGCTGACAGCCTGTAGTTGAAGATCCTCTCTTCACGGATGAGCATTCTGAAGTGCTTACCTCATGGAGGCTTCATCGAGGTAGGCTTCTCGAGGAAGAAGGCCATCATCCCCCACGATGAAGGTAGGGCACAATCTTGTGTTGTTGCGCCAGGGAATGGGATCTGGAAACCCAAAGATTGAGTTGCCTTCCAGCCCCTCCTTGAGGTCACTGGCAGTTGTATACCTGGGCATGCTGAACATGAAGCCGATTGCCTTAAGCATTTGATTACATGAACTTGTATCATCATCGACCATGGCCAAAAGGACGATGCGGAAGAAGCCCTTGATTTGAAAAATGGGACCCCGACTTGGCTGGAGCTTGCAGGCCACGGTGTATGCCATCTATGGCTCCAACGGAAATTCGGAATGTTGGGAAGTTCCACCTCTGATACCACTGCCTCTCCAACTTTGTTCCATCCTTCTTAGTGGAGGGGCACTTGGAGGAAGCTCCTCCTTCTGTATTCTTCCGATGATGGCCTGCACCCACTTCTCTGACATAATGCTGATGGGTGTGTGGCCACCCTCCACTGTACTTGCAGCTCTGTAAGTGGTCCCTGAGGCCAGTGGCGCAGAGTGAGTGCCACCTTGAGCCCAGGTTCAGGCTGGGCCCGGAAGTAGGTGTTTGCCCTTGGTCAACCTGAGTTCAGCGCTGCACAACTTCATCAAACATGGCTGGCGAGGCATCCTCATGAAGTATCTGGAATGCCCGAGTGTCTTTGTTCTGAGCTCCACCATCAGCTTTTGTGCACAGTCCATACTCTGCTACTTCCTCCGATCCATCTTCGACCCAGACGCTTCTTTGCCGCCCCCTTTCTTCCCGTTAGTAAAGTTCACAGGAGCCTGTAGATGCTTCGCACTGTTGCAGCAATGGATGGTGGCTGCCAGAAAAGGACTGTGCTTGATGATCCATGTGTGGACATGACTGGATGCTATGAAGAGGAAGAGTTTCAGATGAAGCTGCAGAGTCTGCCACAGCTTGGCTGCTGTTGAAAAGTGAGATGTAACGCAGTTGACTCCTCCATTTTAAATAGGCAGTATAGGTTTTTCCAGAGGTGTCCCTGATCCTCTAGGCGATCCTCTAGTCAATCCTCTAGACATCCATAATATCCGAGTAGGTTCCACTCTGTGAACGTTTTTCCCGTTCTTAAACACTTTGTTTCTGTGCTGCATCCGTTTCTGCATCCGTTCTGCATCCGTGCCGCATCCGGGTATCATTTCCTCCCTCGCGTTCCAGCGATGCGAGTTGCGCGGATATCTCTCTTCT
>BHFT01000174.1:0-37428 GCA_004320025.1 Laticauda laticaudata | reverse complement strand
TTTGAGAGCGGATAACAACGGATGGAACATTTTGCTCGTCCGTTGTGTCCTTTTTACTAACGTTTTGCATCCATTGAGCAGTGTGACAGGGGCTTTAGGGAGCATTATTTTCACTTCTTTTCCTTAAGCAGCAAAATCTCTTCGGTTGGCTCTGTGGAAAGTAAATGTTGGCTTCAGCATAAAGTCATATTTTGTGTTTACACACTCTTCACTGTAGCATCCAGTTTGGCTTCTGTGAACCAGATTGTATAGTTTATCTCCAAAGTCACCTGGATCAGGCACCATCATTCCATCATAATTCCCCTTTTCACTCTATAATCCTGAGCACCGAGAACATCTAAGTTTAGAAGTCAAGGACCAGTGGAGTGCAGATGTTCAAGGAAGGAAATCAGGGCATATTTCAATGTATCTTTTATTGGGTCCTTCTGGAAACCTTTTGCCTTGACTGGTTTTATGCGGCTATAAAGGATGGCTAACTGAAGAAATCAATTCATTTTGTTTTTGTTTTACGTTTCTAAGCCACTACTAATATCAGGCCAAAATAATTCTTCCTGACATTTGTGCTTCTTTATAAGGGAGGAACCTGAGGCAGTGTTAACCCTTTGTTGTCTTCCTGGAATTTATGCTTCACCAAAAAAGAAAAGTAGACACTATGAAGAGCAAACCTGAGTTATGATCACCAGGAAAAGCACACTTGTGGGAGATAACCAGGCTGAGTCGAAGGAGGGGTCAAATGCATCATCAGTTTAGTTCAGGGGTCTCCAACATTTGGATTGTGAACCACTACTGGGCTGTGGCCCATTTGAAACTGGGCCACACCAGTGATTGATGAGCACATGTGTGCGTAGCTATGCTTGCGTGTGTGGCGGCACTCATGCTTGCAGCCCCATTTGGCCTGGAAAGGTTGAGGAACACTGGTCTAGAGTCCCTTCATGCCCACAATAGAACTAAGTCCTTGAATTCCATTGACTCTTATCAACTGCCAATTTGCCTTGACGCTCAGATCACAGATCCAGATTAACAGAGTTGGAAAGGATCTTGAAGGTCATCTAGTCCAACCCTCCTGCCCAAGCAGACCCTACCCCATTTTTGACAGATGGCAGTTCAGTCTCTTCTTGAAAGCTTCCAGTGGTGAAGTTCCCACAACTTCTGAAGGCAACTTCTGTTCCATTGGTTGATTGTTCTCACTGTCAGAAAGTTTCTCCTTATTTCCAGGTTAAATCTCTCCTTGATCTGTTTCCATCCATTATTCCTTGTCTGGCCTTCAGGTGTTTTGGAGAATAGCTTGACCCCCTCCTCTCTGTGGCAGCCCCTCAAATATTGGAAGACTGCTACCATGTTTCCCCTGGTCCTTCTCTTCACTAGACTAGCCAGGCCCAGTTCCTGCAACCGTTCATCATATGTTTTAGCCTCCAGTCCCCTGATCATCCTGGTTGCTCTTCTCTGCACTTTTTCTAGAGTCTCAACATCAGATTAATGCTAGGTGCAAGAAATCAGAAGTGAGGTGGTTCAAATGATTGCAGATTTATTGCATGTTAACCCTCTGTACAAGAATCTGAACTACTAGCACCAAATGCATGCTTGGAGGACATGTTACTTCATCCCCATGGCAAAGTTAATGGAATAACAGAGTTAGAAGAGACCTTGGAGGTCATCTAGTCCAATCCCCTGCTCAAACAAGAGGAGACCCTATTTCATTCCAGACTACTGGCTGTCTGGTCTCTTAAAAACCTCCAGCGTTGCAGCACCCACAATTTCTAAATTCGATCCATTCTGCTGCTTAACTGTTCTGAGGAAATTTCTCCTTAGTTCCAGGTTGGTTCTCTCCTTGAATAGTTTCCATCCATTGTTTCTTGTCCAGCCTTCTGGTGCTTTGAAAAACAATTTGACCTCATCTTTGTACTTTATGCTATAATGTCTCCCCTTAGTCCTTCTTTTCATTAGACCAGACACATGCAGATCCTGTAACCATTCTTCATACGTTTTAGCCTCCAACCTATAATTAAGGAAAAATTTCCTGAGAGGTAGGACAGCGGAGCAGTGGAATGGTTTGCTTTCAGAAGTTGTGGGTGCTCCATCCCTGAAAGTTTTTAAGAAGAGATTGGACTGCCATGAAAGACCTCCAAGGTCCCTTCCAACAGGGGTGGGATTCTACCAGTTTGCACCGATTTCCTAGAACCGTTTGTTAACATTCTAAACAGTTCAGAGAACCAGTTGTTAGAAAAAATTACTGGCCTAATCCTGTAAGGAAGGCAGGAAGGAAACATTCTGGTGTTGCTTACAGAAACTGCCCCTCTGTTAACCCTTATTACATTCTTGGCAGGACTAGACTTCCTGTCTCAGGAACACCTCTGGAGCTTTTTTTCCTTCCTTTGCTGGTACTTTGCTTGTGTGGAGGAACCATTCAAAGTTACAATGGCACTGAAAAAAGTGACTTATGACCAAATTTTTCACGCTTACGACTGTTGCAGCATCCCCACAGTCATGAGAGGCCAGGTGAGGAGATGCATGCCTCAATGTGAGTGATATTGAGTTGGCCATGCCCAGCCAGTCACGTGACCACCAACCCATGCTCACCAACTAAGCCACGCCCACCAACTAAGCCACACCCACAGAAGTGTTGCGAAACTGTCATTGCCATAATAATATCTTCTGGGGTTAATTAGCTCAGTTTTCATTCTCTTTTCAAAGCCGCCCCCCAAACTTTCAGTGTCAGCTTCCAACTATCCCCAAAGCCCCAAATGGTTGTTTTTTTTTTTAAATCATGGGGTAAGCTATCATGACAAGTAGTCATTTCTTCGACAGAGCTGCCATGGTTTATCTGATTGCCTTTGACAGCTTGTCTAAGTTGCTTGCCCTGACTCCATTCTCAGATGATATATGCCAAGCACACAATGTGCTGCTGTGATTTCCCCACCATTCAACCTTCCCTGAATAATGCCAGATCCTAGGATTATGAAAGAGGAAGAAAGAATGTTTTCTCTTTCTGAGGTCCCTAGTACAAATGGTTTTACCTACATCTTAGTTTCTCCTGTGCTTTCCAAGTCTTGTTTAAGATAGAAGGAAGAAAAAATTCAAAATTTGCAAAACGTAGTCACCAAACTGATAGTAACACCAGTTGAATCCAACCACTGATTTTCTTCACTGGAGGTTTTCAAGAAGAGATCAGACAGCTGTTTGTCCAGAATGGTACTTCAACCAGGGGGTTGAACTAGAAGACTTTCAAGGGCCCTCCCAATTCTGTTATTTCGTGTTGTTGTACAACTGAGAAAGTAGAAAATAAATACTTTCATGTTATCTATTAGTCAGAGAAGATACAGTGAGCAGGATAATGACTGTCAACATTCCATTACAATGACAAAATGCAGGGCAATTAACCAGATTAGGGAATTGAATGATGTCACTGAGAAGTTGTGAAGCCAGATAATTATAAAAGCAAACATGGGCACTGAAATTGGTTCTCTGTTTCTAAATTAAGACCTATCTTCAAAAAGAAAAAAAGAAGAGATTTCAGTTCATCTTTACTGTATAAGGAGAGCTGTTTCAGGACTTTGAATGCTTTGGTTAACTTCATTTTATTGTTTCAAGAGGCAATTAGAATTCATTAAAAACACCAGTTTGTCTGCCCCTGTAAGATCATTATGATACTGGGAATGATAATATTAATAGCTGGTAGGATGGATTTAGCCATTTCTACTGCCTCTGCAGATGATGCTGATATTTTCACCGAGTTGTTCAAAATGGCCTCAGCATTGTTTTTCTGATTAGGCACTGTCATTTCAGATCTGATGGGATTTTTGAAGTTAGCTCAAGCATGTATGCTTTTTTTTTTTTTTAGCATAAATGGGAATCTTCTCTCTCTATGCCTGTGTGCAAGTTTCATGTTTTTTGCAATTTCAGATCAAATCAGCTTAACTTTATCAATTGGAATACAATTTCAAATTGACTCAAGTCTTCAAAGCAGATGGCAAATTGAAATAGGAACGAGGCTAATTCAAATGCACTACACATCCAGGCAAGCATAAAATATTTGCCTTTTCTTTTCGTTGTCTCACCTTCTGAGGGACTACTGTGAGCGGGAAGGAAGTGGAAAGGCTTTGCATGTGTGTGAACAGGTATGCATGTGGGAATACTGTTTGCAATAAACTACAAAAAGATTCTTAAACCAGTGTGCCCTTTGCCAAAATAGGATCTAAGCTAGAAAGATAGATCAATATCTCTTTATAAATGATAGGTCTGCTGCAGATACAAGGTGAGAAGACCCTTAAAAAGGGAGAGATCACCTTATATACAGGTCAAACATAATGATATATAAACACATTATGAACACATTGTATATAAACACATTATATACAGTCAAACATCATTGACTAGCATATTTTGAGTCATTTTACTTCTGGTCTTTTTTTAAAAAATCAGAATCCAGATTTTACATGGGGTACTTGCTTGCTTGCTTCAAAGAAATGATAGTAGTATTTGGAGAAGGAGGAGGAAGAGGAGAAGGAGATAATGTTGATGTTATCCATTCAGTCATATCTGAATCTTGGTGATTCTATGGGTCAGGTCATCTCGATATATAAAAGCAAAATACCACTCATGCATCATCACAAAATCTCCAGAACTGTAAAGCCTACAAACTTGAAAATTGACACCTATGTTCCTCTTGGCTTCTAGGTGCTCATAAAGAAAGGATTTTTCAAAATAACCATCAGAGCATTAGTATTTCGTATATTATTATTAACATGCTCTGATGCTAAGGAGTTTTACTCTCCCTCTCCACCTGAAAAGAAATCTGCTCCAAATACAACACACAAACAAAGGAGAAGAGTTTCAGTTTTAGTTTCAAAGCACCAAGCAGATTTGATACAAAAGAGTTGAGCTAAGCCATGCCTAGGCTCCTTGTTGTCTCCTTCTTGCTCACACAGCACAGACTGTTTCAATTTCCAAATAGCCCTCAACTCTCTCACACGCTGACAGGACGCTAGCCAGATGAATACCGATGGATGCTGGTAGGCAGAAACAAAATCCCCCCCCCTTATTTTCCTCCCCAAAAACTAAGCGCAACCACATAGTTTCATAGCAAAGTATGGATATTGAGCTAGTTCTACATATTCTGATCTTGTACTACTTCTTTGAATTGTTTTATGCTATGCAGTGGTGGGATTCAAATATTGTTGCCACTGGTTCAGTGGACATGGCTTGGTGGACGTACTTTGCACACGTGCACACACTTTGTGGGCATGAACGCACCAAATGCACACTTTGCACAGGCGCAGAGGCGTTCTAACTCACCTCCTGCAAGCCTGTACGATCCTGGTCACTTCAGCAGCTTTCATGCGGTGCTATTCTGTGTCGCGCAAAGCAGCTGTGCTCCAAATTCAGTGGATAAAGGTGAGTATGGGAGCCCGGACAGGTGGGTGAGCTCAACAGCAGAGCCAGCAGAGCTGTTCATCACTCGTACTGGCTCTCCAGAACCAGGCAGAGCCAGTCGAATACCACCACGGATGCTATGCCTGGTGATAGCTTTGATGGTGTCTAGCCACCATATTCTTTGGCAGCCTGGTTTCCTTTTACCAATAAGTCTTGCAAGCACAATTGCTTTCTCTGGTGTCCATGTCCGCAAGACACGGTCAAAGTATGTGAGGCACAGTTTTGTAATTTTTGCCTCCAGTGACATGTCTGAGGCTCCTTGTTACTGAAAACATTTATTCAAAGAAGCCCCCTCTCTTGTTCCCATCAATATGAAATTGCCCCAATGTAGCCAAAATATTGCTCATTCTTGTCTCAGATATTCCCCATCTACTTTTTACCATTGCTTACCATTAAGTTTTATTTCCCCCTCTTCAGCTGAAGATTGAACGTGTAGCGGTTTAGAAAAGGTCATTAGATAGAAATATGGTTTTGCAGTTATTACCATTAAGCCTTTGTTTCTTAGCAGCAGAAAAAAAATGTAATCAAGTAGAATGGTAATAGTATCGTGTTACCCCAAAATATGACCTACTCTGAAAGTAAGCCTGAGCTTGATTTTTATACGTGTTCCCAAAATAAGCCCTACTTCCAAAATAAGCCCTAATTAAGACCTTGCCCACTCCATGGTGGGGCAAGGTGTATGAGTAATAATTAAGCTAGGGTGGGGATGGGAATATGGAGCTGCCCTACTTACCAGGTCTTGCACACCCTAACACCTGCCTTGCTTTGTCAGCCCACTTCTTTTGCAGCTGCTTGCTGGCACATCAATCCAGAGTAGTAGAGTAGAATGGAACAGTGGGAAAGAGAATATGCCAGATGTCTCCTTCTCTCAATGCAATATAAGGACAGACTCTGAAGAACAGACTTATAAGGGAGACAAAGAGAGGACAAAGAAAAGGAGGTAGAAGAAGAGGTCGAGATAGAGATAGAGATGTATGAGAGGGAGATAGATAGATAGATAGATAGATAGATAGATAGATAGATAGATAGATAGATAGATATAGACAGACAGACAGACAGACAGACAGATAGATAGAAGAGACAGAGAGAGATGGATATAGATATAGATAGATAGATAGATAGATAGATAGATAGATAGATAAATAGATAGATAGATAGATAGATAGATAGATAGATAGATAGATAGATAGATAGATAGATACAGAGATAGATACAGATACAGAGATAGATACAGATACAGAGATAGATACAGATATAGATAAGAAAGAAAGAAAGAAAGAAAGAAAGAAAGAAAGAAAGAAAGAAAGAAAGAAAGAAAGAAGTGGCTTCTGGTCTTCAGAGCAATTTAAATACAATTATATTTTAATCTGTCTCTTTAAGGTTACATCATGGTTCTCTTCTTTCTATAATCTATCCTGCCTAATCATCAAAACCATGAACCATAAAGGGGTGTGTGTGTGTGTGTGCATGTGTATGTGTGTGTGTGGAAAAAAGCCTATAAGGGGTTTCCAGTCATCAATAAGATGACTTTAAGATATTTGGGCAGGGAAATTCTGGGAGTTGGAGTCCACACATCTTCAAAATGGCCAAGGATGAGAAATACTGTCTAGTTTAGTGTTTCTCAACTTTGGTAACATTGATTATTTAAAGATTTCTGGACTTCAGCTTCCAGAATCCCCCAGGCAAGAGCAACAAAGATAATTAGAGGGCTGGAGGCTAAAACATATGATGAACACTTACAGAACACTGGGAATGTCTAGTCCAATGGAGAGGCGGCTAGGGATGATATGATCGCACTCTTCCAATACTAGAGGGGCTGACACAGAGGGGAGGACATCAATCTATTTACCAAAGCATCTGAGGACAGGAGATGTATGGGATAGAAGCTTATCAAAGAGAGATCCAATTTAGAACTAAGGAAAAATTTCCTGATAGTGAGAACAATTAATCAGGCTTGCCTTCAAAGGTTGTAGGTGCTCCATCATTGGAGATTTTTAAAAAAGAGATGGGCAACCATTTGCCTGGAATTGTATAGGATCACCTGCTTGATCAGGGGGTTGGACTAGAAAACCTCCAAGGTCCCTTGCAACTCTGTTATTCTGAATTTAGAACTAGGCACATAAATGAAGAAGGTTCCTGTTGTTCATGGATCTTGTAAGCTTTGGTTTTATTTTTCTTTTCTTTGTTTTGAAATAGTGAGTTTCCAAACACCTGCATGACCCCGGAGTTAGAAAGGCTGCTTAACTAAAAATCTGAATCTTAAAATCTGCTTCCCTATGTTGTCTTTGTTGGTTATCCATATTTTAATTTGAATAAAATTAACTCTTGCCAGAAGAACTATGGACAGTTTCAGGTGAATCAATTCCTCGACTGATTTCCTGCTCAAAGCCTACAATTTCCTCCATTCAGAGCGGTTTGTTTTGCTTCCTGGGAACATAGTAAAAAAGGGATTTAGGATACCCACATCTCTCTTTAAATCTTTTACTGCTCTTATTTGTTTTATTTTTCTTCTCAGAGCAAGACCTTTTGTCCCAAATACTGAAAATTACAGGTGAGCTTGTTAAGACTGACTACTTTTTCATGCATCGGAAAAAGCCTCCCCGTTCTTTGCCAACCAAGGAAATAAAGATTATTGAATCCCTTGCACAAAAGAAAAGCATTATTGCTCTTTCAAAAGCAGACTCAGGAGGAAGAACTGCAGAAACTGTTGGCAGAAGAAAAATAGAAGGAGGGATGATATGTCATTTACAAGCTTTCATCAAATGTCTTTTGCCCAATGGATGTCTCAAATGTGCTTTTTCAGAAGGTAACTGGACTTTATTTTTGTTTTCCCTTGAAGATGTTTCACTTCTCATACAAGAAGCTTTATCAGTTTTGACAGGATGAGTGGATGGAAGGATCATATTTTTGTGCATCATCAGGTCATTTAAACTCTCTTGAGAGCTGTTGAGGCCACAAGAGGAATTGCCCAACACCCACCAGTCCAAACTTCAACCAAACTTAACTCAGACAAACACCTAGGATTTGTATTTTCTCTTTTGCCCATAGAGCCAGCTGTGACCCTTACATAACCCTTACATGACCCCATAGGAATCTGGCAACAGCTAATAGAATACATGTTCTTACACAGGAACAGGGAGCTCAAGTGCAAAGCCCAAAGAAGGTATAACCCCCCCTCCACTCTCAACTCTATTTTGTCAGCTGCCCAGAACCACAAGCCCATGTGATTCTGCTTCATCAATAAACCCTCTTTCCAATCAGACATTGTTTCCAATGCCTTTCTCCCAGCTTAGAACTGAACCAGATGGATATTTCTTCCCACAACCTGAATTAGAATGCAAATGAGTGTGGGAATTTCTTGGAACCGTTGAAAAGACTGTGTTGTAGACAGGAACTTGGTGGTGTCTTAACCTTCCTCCTCTGTTGAGAGAGGGCTGCTCAGTGTTAACATAAATAACCTCTTCTTTCAAACCAGTGGTCTTCTCTATCCAAAATGTGGAATTTGCTGTCTTCAGAAGAGTGACCTTTGTCTTTCAAATAGAGATGAAACACATAATCCCCTACCATCTTGCCAGAACTGTTGCAGCTTTGTGGATAAGAAGCAAACTGTCTTCAAGGAAAAACAGGGGGAAAAAATAAAAGAAAGTCCAATTGCCTTCTGAACATAGCACCTTTGAGACAATCATGACCTGCATGACTGAGAATCTTCACAGACATTTTGCCTCATGGATGTCTTTGCCTAGTGTACTGGAAATAATTAGCAGGTCTGTTCCTAATTTTGTTGGATTTATTTTGGCTGCAGTCTGCTTGAAGCATTGCTCTTGCTTTCTCACGTGCATGCACTCGCAGACACAAACACAAACACACCCTGCCAGATGTGGACAGGAAAAGATTCCGTTTATTTTAAAGACATGGTAATGGTTTATGTGGCCATTTATCTACATTGTCTGGTTACCATATATCAATCTACCACTGTTTTGGGATAGAAGTCCTTTCTCATAGAAAGAATATAATTTCCTTTTTAGAAATATGTATATATTCACTGTTTTGAATAGGAGGGAGGGAGGGAAGAAAGAAGGACTTCTTAACAAAATGCTTGTGAGTAGAGTAGAGTAAAATGTAGAATAGAAAATAGAATAAAACAGAATGGAAAACAGAATAGAATAAAAAGTGAAGAGAAGGGTAGGGAAGAGAAAGAAGAGAATAGATGACAGGAAAGGAGAGGAGATAAGAGAAGGGATGGGATGGAAGAGAAGAGAAGAGAAGAGAAGAGAAGAGAAGAGAAGAGAAGAGAAGAGAAGAGAAGAGAAGAGAAGAGAATCCTGAAATAGCAGCCATGTCTTGTACTCATTCCTGGGAGACAAAGCTGTGAAGATTAGATTCAGAGTTCATAGCCATGCTAATGACCAGTACTGATGGAGGGGGGAAAAAAATTGAAATTTCTCTCCAGACCAGCATAACTCTTGGAAGCTGAGTAAACAAATACTTTTGAAAACTGGAAGGCAACACCTTCCCTCAAGCCAATGATAAATTCAAAACAAATACATTTTCCTAAATGCACAAGGCAAAATGAACAACACCATGACCTGTTATGCTAGTGTGAAATAATAATAGAATAGAATTCTTCATAGAATAGAATTCTTTATTGGCCAGGTGTGATTGGATACATAAGGAATTTGTCTTTAGTGCATAAGCTCTCAGTCTAGATAAAAGATATGAGTGATAAATCATGATCATAGTCATCATAAATGTAATCTTCATGAATCATAAGATACAACACTTAGTGATAGTCATTGGATACTAAATAAGCAATCAACATAAATCATACCAGGAAACTAAATAAACAATATAAATTCTAATGATACAAGCAACAAAGTTATAGTCACATGTAGAAAAGGAAATACCAGTAGGTAATAGAAAGGATCAGAAGAATAATAGTAATGCAGTCTTAGTAAATAAGTTGTCAGAGTTGTGGGAATTGATTGTTCTGCAGAGTGATGGCATGGGAGAAAAAACTGTCCTTGTGTCTAGCTGTTCTGATGTACAGTGCCCTATAATGTCGTTTTGAGGGTAGAAGTTGAAACAATTTATGCCCAGGATATGAGGGATCTTTAGATTTGTAAATGGGGACTTGTAAAATCTCTGATTGCCTGGGCTTCCAAAATTCCTGTACCTGAAGTTAGAAAAAGTAGGGCATCATCCAGAAGTGTCTGCAAGGGACAGACTCAGAAAGATCACAATGGTTATGTTGAGGCCTGTCAGTCGCCGGCCCCTCCAGCAACCAACTCAAAGGAGGAGGAGGAGGCATGGGAATCAGGATCAGCATCAAGGCAACCTGAGAGCTTCGAGGGGGAAGAGGAAATAGAGCTGGCAGAGAGAGAGAGAGGGAGGGAGGGAGGGAGAGAGAAGGAGAGGGAGAAAGAGAAAGAGAAAAGAAGAGCCTCCACTGTCCGTCAGCCCTCAGATGGAGAGTCAATAGCCCCCAGGTGTGGAGGTGGCTGATGAGGAAGAGGAGGAACAGCTGGGTCCAGTGCCTGATGCGCAGATGTGCAGAAGGCAGAGGAGAGGAGGGCAGTGGAAATCCATGGGCTGATCCTTGAGAAGGAAGAGCCATTGCTGCTAGCAAAGCCCCACTCTAGCTCTGAGGATAAAAGGCAGCGGGAGGAGAAGAATAAGATGTGACAGATAACTATTCATCTTGTGGCTGGACAGACTTATTAGCCTGCATTGAGAGAGAAACTATTTGATGAGGTTGCTGGCACTCCTAATAAAGGAATCTTTGAATTCACTTCAAAGGGTTTGTCGTGTTTGGGGAACTAGGTCAAAACAGATTACCAAAACCATGTGATCAAAAGTCCAACCCTATTTTACCTGCTTGATAATACAAAACAAAATACAAATAGTCCTTGACTTACAACAATTCATTTAGTAACTGTTTAAAGTTACAACAACACTGAAAAAAAATGACTTACCATAGTTTTTCACACTTACTATCACTGCAACATTCCCATGGTCATGTGATCAAAATTCAGATGCTTGGCAACTACTCATATTTATGATGGTTGCAGTACCCTGGGGTCAAGTGACCACCTTTTGCAGCCTTCTGACAAGCAAAGTCAATGGGGAAGTCAGATTCATGTTACTATCGTAACAATTGCAGCCATTTACTTAGCAGTGGCAAAAAAGTTCACAAAATGGGGTGCTGTGGTTCACCGGAAGCAGACGGCTGAGGTCTCAGAGAGTGACGACTCAGATGAGGGCCTGTGTGTAATGAAGGGATGGGGCCAGGACCATCAGGGAGTGGAATGCTACCTTTGGAGATTGTGGAAGCTGGCAGCAGTGATGAAGAGGTTCCCGAGGAGCCTGTGCCCAGTGCACATGCGCACAGGGCTGCTCAAAGGAAAGAGCAGCTGAAGCAGTAAGGGCGACTCAGGAGTAAGGCTGCAAGGTAATGGCCCCTCCCTCAAGAGATAAAAGCCAGCTGAGAAACCAGAGTTCTTTNAGGTAATGGCCCCTCCCTCAAGAGATAAAAGCCAGCTGAGAAACCAGAGTTCTTTGCAGGAAGCAAAGAAGTTTTTGTACAACTTTGTCAAGGCTCATTCTTACCAGAGACAATTAGTTTGAAACAGCCTTTTAACCAGGAAGGAATGGAATTCGTAAAGAATCATTAAAAGATTTTGCTGTTACCTCCATTTTGTGTTTGTTTCCTTGGAACAAGGTTTGGATTAGGACAGGGGGAAAACTCACTTAACAAATGTCTCCCTTACCAACAAAAATTTGGGGCTCAATTGTGGTCATAAGTTGAGGACTACCTGTACAAATAAGGGCTGGGGCTTTGATCAGAGTTTTGGCCACCATCCTGATTTTTTTTTTCTCCAACTCGCTTCCTATATGGACACTTTTAGGAGTACAGTGGAGCCTCGGGTTGTGACCGTAATACATTCTGGGACTCCCAATTTGATTATGTCCGGAAACACGACTGACTGCACATGCACGCAGTTGAAAAAAAATGGTGCCGAAGGGGATATTGGTGTAGAAAGGGAATCTTTCCATGCCGATTTTGTTCACCACCCAATTTTTGAATTGTGACCTGATTCAAAAATTGGGTGAATTTTTCTGTTCACCACCCAATTTGGTTACAAACAGGAGTGTTCTCAATCCGAGGTTCCACTGTATCTCACATTCAGTTGACATTATCTGGCCACAGTTCAAAGCTCCGGTGATTTCCATGGATCTACAGATCAGCCCCAAGTTGGCCCATGTGAGTATCGAATTAATTCAAGTATTGCACCGTGGTGGTGCAGTGGTTAGAATTAAGTATTGCAGGCTAATTATGCTGACTGCTGCTTGCCGACTGCAGTTTGGCAGTTCGATCCTGACTGGCTCAAGGTTGACTCAGCTTTCCATCCTTCCAAGATCAGTAAAATGAGGACCTGGATTGTTGTGGGGCAATAGGCTGACTCTGTAAAACTGTTTAGCAAGGTCTGTAAAGCCTTGTGAAGCGGTGTATAAGGTTAAGTGCCATTGCTATTTGTACATTCTGTCATATTTCTGATTAATCATTATTACACACACAAACACGCACACAAACACACAAAAACACATCGTCTTTTGCACCAGTCCAATCTGCTTTGTTGGCTGGGAAATGATGAGAATTGAAAACTAACACAACAGAAAACCATCTGCTCAAGGACAGCTGCTCTCCAAAATCCACCCTTGATGGTCATTTGATGCAGTCAACACTTTCTCAAGCAAAGAAATCAGGAAAAAACAGTTCTGTTTTGTTGATTTCTTTGTGAATATTTTTTCTCTGCATCACTGTGGCTGTTTACTTTATGTACATATTACAACTTTGCATAACCGAAGCCTCCTTTTGTCCTCCCCAATCAACCAACCCATCCCATCCCTTCCTTTCTTAATTTTCTGCCATCAAATCACCTTTTGGTATCTGATCGATAAAAGGGGTCTTGTGCCATGCATGGCTAATCAACATTTCTTTTTAATTGAGGGTTTTAAGTAGCAATCTATATCTTTGTCTGAACATTTGGCTGACTTGGATAGGAAATTAGCAGCCTCGTTTAATTAAAAGGAGCCCTAATAAGACAGTAATTTATTTATACCACAAATGACCTGCTCCTTCTGATCAATCAGAAGTATTCCGTTTATGCAGGCAATGTATGTTTTTATCCTGTAATTGCAACAAGTAATATAAAATTTAGAGACACCGCAGCCAGATTATAAGAGAAAAGGACAGCCTTGGAGAACAGAATCAAGCATTCAAATGCAGAAATTTGATGGAGTTTTACCAATTTTGTTTTTCAGGAAAGGAGTCAAAGTGAGTTATAGGAAAACGTTGACAAAGAGCAAGGCCCATAACAGGTGGTCCTTGACTTACAACCACAATGGAGCCAAATGTTTCCATTGCTAATCAAGACATTCATTAAGGGAGTTTTGCCCCATTTTATCACCTTTCTTGCCACGGTTGTTAAGTGAATCACTGTATGAGGACTCAGGGCATGGCACAAAGGCAACTCAGACAGAGAATAAGTATGGGTCCCTTTATTAGCTCCAACTTTTTCCCCAATGTCCCAGTTACCTTCTGATCTGGAGAAAAATTCTCCCACAAACCTGCAACAGCCTTTGGCTGCAGATATTCTAATCCAAACGTTGTTAACAGAAAACTTTAAATTATAAATCCAACAAGGCAAAATAAGGTAATAAATAAGGAGTTCCAGAAGTGAAATAACAGGGCAGTAAATCAAACAAGCTGGGAGAATGCCAGGAACTCAGATAACAGCAGCCAACACTAGATAAACTCAGTAATTGTTCCCAGCAACCGCCCCACCCACCTACCTCTTCTTCAAACTCCATCCCCAGGTGTGCCTTGTGAAGGGAATCAGGGCCCTTTCCTCCCTCGTAAGCACGCAACAAACATTGGTCTCTTCTCCATTCTTCCCTGCGTGCCCTAGGATGAAGAGGGGATGTGTCTTAGTCTTCCTCTGAACCCCCTCTCCCTTGTTCTACCTCTTCCCTGCTCTGCCCAATCTGACTTTGCCCTTCCCCAGTTTCTTCCGCAACCAACAGAGCCACTCTCCTGTTCCCTGTCAGCTGTTCATCTTCCTCCTCAGATTCAGACTCCAACGGGACCATAACACACTGCAGTTGTCAAATTAGTAACACAGTTCTGAAGTGAATCTGGCTTCCCCATTGATTTTGCTGGACAAAAGGTCACAAAATGGGATCATAGAACCCTGGGACATTGCATGAGAATGCCCCTCCCCCCCACACCTTTATTAACAGTCTCCCTATCTTGGAACGTTCTGTCTTTTACAATTTTATAATCTTGTTTTACATTTTTTTAAAAAATTAATCATAAGTTATTTGGTTCTTGTGTTTATTATGCTGATTAAATTGTACTCTTCCCAGAGAGAGATAGGCAGTTAAGAAGCTTGGTATATAAATAAATATATTTGGAGGCATGCGGCTTTCAACTTGGAAGTGGCTGTCATGCCCATAACAGCTGAATATAATCAGAAAGGAAGTATTGCAATGGTTGCATTAGTTGGGTTTATTATCAAGAAAATAGGGTATGTTTAATATGCTAAATCTTGGAAATAGAGGTTTTAACCCTATTGGTGAATGTATTAAGCCAAGATCTCTGATTAGAACCCATTTTTCCCCAGAATGCAAGGTTGAAGGGCTAACCATCCCTTTTCCACATAAGATGACCTTGAAGTATCTATCTGGAATCATTAATTATGTTCCAAGATTTTCCTGCCCCAAAAAGCAACCGTAGCAGAACCCTTACATCAGTTGTAAGACAAAAAAACTATCTGGAAATGGGGCCACCGGGAACAAGCAGCATTTCAAAGTATCAAAGATCTATTAACGTCTAACACCGTTTTAATCCAGTATAGCAATACCCTGCCTTTGACCATCACCTGTGATGCATTGCCTTTTGGAATTGGCGCCATCCTGAGCCACAAGCTACCAGACGGCNCAGTGCCATCCTGAGCCACAAGCTACCAGATGGCAGAGAGGCACCGGTCGCCTTCTATTCAAAAACGCTTTCCAAATAGGAGTGGAATTACAGCCAACTCAACCGAGAAGCCCTTGCAATCATAGCCAGAGTCAAAAGATTCCATGAGTACCTTTACAGCAGAACTTTTTCAATCATCACTGATCACAAACCCCTGCTAGGAATTCTAGCAGGAAACAAACCGATCCCGAACATTCTGTCATAAAACTTAAGATCAAAGTTCTCTTTTAACCCACATTGACATTTATCCCATTCTGTTTTGTTTGTTAAATAGCTGTTTTATGTGAAAACTCTCAGCATATTGATATATATTGGATAGGGTGTGTATACTTCAAACATAACTCAGATGTTCAATTATTTTAGAAGTCATAATATTTTTAATAAGTTAACTCATTGAGGCAGCTGTACTTTTATAAATATGACATTTATACATGCTATGCCAAGTCTGAATGAATTCTTTTGAGTGATATTTGAAATATAAAAATGATCTATTGATGCAGAAGTATATGGAATCTGGCAGAGCCAGATCAAGAGGTTCTTAAAATATTTGGGTGAATTTGTGGTTTTACAATAGCCTGTTATGCATTTTGATAATATTGCCATTTGTCAGATAAGAGGTTAAATTGTATTTGTTTGTAGTTCTTGACTGAATGAACAGGGATGATTTCATTCCAACAACGTTTAGTATTTGTGTCATTTAAAACCATGATTCACAATGAATTAAAGCATATATTTCTATGCATATGCTTTTTGCCCTCTAAATGACCAAATTTTGCAGTCTTTGTCCATGGACAGATGTTGATTGCTGTATGCTTAACATTCCAAAGGGAATAAAAATTTGCAATACCCATCCAGATGGTTAGATTTTACTTTAGCCCATTTGTCCTGTCTTGATGGCCTATGGTGCCAAGAAAGCATTTCTCTCTTGATGAAGCCCAGTTTCTACAACTCCTGTTCCTACTTTTAGTTCCAATTCCACATTAGTTTAATAATCTAGGTTAAGCTAATTAATGCAGCCATATCTTGACTGGAATTAATCTTAATAAACAAAAAAGGAAGCATGCACACAAATCTTACACATGCCTTGCGCATAGTTCAGTCCTCTTTGTGATAAATAAAACTGAAAAATAAATCCCACCAAATTTAGTAAGCTTTAAATGTTTAGAGTGCTAATGAACTGAAATACATTCGATTGCCCTGCATTGCTAATTAAAACTACACTTTTTTTAAAGAAAAGGGGGAGGATAGAGAAAAAAATTGCCATGCTAAAGAATTACTGTAACTTATGTAGTATAAATTAGAATTGGTTGAAGCCAAGAGGCATCAAAATAAATAAATAAGACATAAATTAAAAATAAATAACCAATATTAAAAATATTATCTTGGCAAATTATTTATAAGTTCTAAAAACATTCACTACAAATTAAATTTTAGTGAGATAGGTAGATAGGACACCAAGTACAAATAAAAAAGACACGAGTTAAAAAATCAGTATGTAAAATACTCTCTCAACACATAATTGTAAATTCTATAAACAGTTACTACTGATGATACTTTAGTGACATAAATAACTAGATACAGAGAGAGAATGTATATCAAAAGTCAAACCCCACAAAGCCAGACAATTTATTATATGAATTACATTAACATTCAAATTGGTAGCCATTTTCTTCTAAATGCTTTCAGTGCATGACCTTTGAATTACTAAGGACAGTAACAATTCCTCGGGAGGGGGAAAAAAAACAATTTTGGCTATAGCCCTGTCATCCGGTTTCCTGCCTGCCTGCCTTCTCCTTTTTTTTTTTTTCGTAAAAAGTCTTTTTAAAATTTTTATACATCTTTTCACGTGGCAACATGTTTACGGCACCGATTATAACATTGATACATATGTCAAATATTTTTCATTTCCATTAATCTATAAGGCTAATATTTAATCATATTTATTTCACATCACTGTCGATGTTAAAAAAGACTCGCAATTCAATATTTCAATCATTGATTCAATATGACAATATCATTTCCTCCATACATAAGTTTCAAATTCTTTATCCTCCTAATTATTTCCATTTTCAGCTACCACTATTCTTATTTTACCATTAAACACATTATTGTCCTTATTTTCTCCTAAGCTAATATATAATAAACAATCTAAGAAGAGTAAAAATATAATAAACCAATATATTTAGGATCTACATGGTATTTTTCTATTACCACTACTTATCATAATGAAATAATTCTGACTGTAACAATTCTAATATCCAGTAAATAATCAATTGTATATTATGTAGTCAGACTGTATTTAATCCCCTCCAGTAAATCACTAAAATAACATTCTTATATCTCCCATTTTTTGTTTACTTTACTGGTAATCATAAATATCATCTTTTTATTCATTTCCCATTTCCTTATTTATGCCCTTGAAGACAAGAAAAGGGTTCATAACAACACTTTTATATACGTTCATATTCATATATATGTGTAATTATATATTTCTAGAGGTATTTCGCCAAACAAGTTTTAAACTACCAATACCATATATATTCATGTGATATCCCCGCTAATAAAATCCCCCTTATTATAACCCTTATCTCTGAAATTTTTTCAGCTTTATTATTTCCTTAATTTTTGGCCAACTTTCCCTTTTTCTAATATTCCGCGATTTTCTTTAAGATTTCGCCATCTCTCCCCCCTCCTTCCTGTTCTCTTTTTGAAGTTTTCTGTATATTTTTTTTCTCTTTTTTCATGCCTGGAAGCGTTTTTCTTTTATTTTATTACTCCTCACCATCAATGTCATAGTTTTATCCTTGCTTTCCTTTGACAGTGTCTCTTGTTTCTCCATGTCTATCTGGGCCTCTTTCTCTTCCTTTAACTTCTGCTCACTGGAATTTCTTTGTTCTTTTTTTCTTCTTTGTCAAAGCATCACTCATTTTTTTCTTTTGCCAGATTTTATTTCCAAGTGAATTCCTTCTTTCTTTCAGTATCAGTTAAGTTATAATATTCAAGTCTTTTATTGCAATCCTTTCCAAAAGTTTCCTTTTCTCTTTGTTTTCTCTTGTTTATACTTCTGTCTTTTTCAAACATCAACACCCAACAGTCCAGGGAATTGCATTTGTATATCCTCTTATAGAGTTTCTTCCTCTTTTTAAAAAAAAAATCCAGGGTTCTTATCTTTTTTTTCATAACAATATAAGTCCAGTACATTCCATAGGAATTTTGTAGAGAAAAAAGTCATTGATCATTTATATGGAGCTTTGTATCACTTTCCAACTTTTTCAAAGTTCTTTTGCTCCTTTAAGGTATGTTAAACATTCATTTCCAACAATTTCCATGATTTAATTTTCTTAATAATAACCAATTCGAGGCAAGTCCAGAATTTTGTCCAAATGCGCTAATTAATGGCCAATTTATATTAATCAGAATTTAGTCTCTAATTTCATTGTAACTTTTTATACTCCAATTTTGTTTTACTTTGATTTTCCTCTTATTTTCTGTTCACCATGTGATACTCTTATGTGAGTATATTTTTTCTACTTTCCGCGGGATTAGTAAGAGAAAAAGTTCCAGTTCTTTTTATCCTGGTTACACACATTGCTCCCAACTTCAGCTCCAGCACAAGTCCGGTAGCTTATGTCCCGGTAGCATTTCCGTCTCAGGGCAGCCATTTTAGACTGTCATTTCTCTTTGTCTCCCAGGGGAGTAATACTAGTAGAGCGAGATGTGCTCCCCTTGACCCAGCTGGCAGTCTCCTCTTCTTCTCCCACCCCTTCAGGTGGGTTGGATGACTCAGGTCCCGTGGGGACCCTTCCAACAATGAAACAGGGATCACAGCCAACATGATCCGCGGTCTCTTGATCCATCATGTGATGGAAAGCACCGTCAATGGAATCTGTCTGCCTGCCTTTCTATCTATCTATCTATCTATCTATCTATCTATCTATCTATCTAATGTTTGTCTCACACTGTAAAAATACTTTCATTTTCATACTTGCAGGAAAATGGGGAAGACATCACTGCTAATAAATTATCTTCTGTACCAATTGTTAATACTCTGTGAGAACATTTGTTCCTGAACTTTAGGGATGCTTTCCCAGCCAAAAGAATCTAGGACAATTATGATGGATGCATCTGCTTCTCTGAAAAGATGAGAGTTATGAATCAAATACCTACTAGCAAGTCATTAGATCTATGCAGGAATATTGTTATTGGTTGGTCAGTTTGCTTTTCTTTATTTTCTAAGTGGAGAAAGAAAGAAAGAAAGAAAGAAAGAGAGAGAGAGAGAGAGAGAGAGAGAGAGAGAGAGAGAGAGAGAGAAAACACTTGTNAGAAAGAAAGAAAGAAAGAAAGAAAGAAAGAAAGAAAGAAAGAAAGAAAGAAAGAAAGAAAGAAAGAGGGGGGAGAGGGAGAGAGGGAGGGGGAGAGAGAGAAAACACTTGTGACGAAATATTTAAATACTCTCTTAAAATCTCTTAATGAAGCCCCAGCTTTAAAGCCCCTGCTTTAAAGAAATCCCAGACTGATATAGTAGAGCAGGGATCTCTACTTGGCAACTTCCCCAATCAGCCATACCAAACTTTGCATGCCCTGGCTGGGGAATTCTGGAGGTTGAAGTCCACAAATCTTAAAGTTGCCAAGTTTGGAGACCCCTACACCAGAGAATCACCAATACTGGCTGCAACGTCTAGTGGGATACTTTTTTTTGTCATTTCTTACTTCCACAAAAGAAAGTCCCTGAGGAAAATGCTAAAAAAATATGAGACAACTAAATGATTGTGTGGTTTAAATTAATTTTAAGTTTAAGAACTTAGGAAACCAAGTAATGTAATTTCTGATATGTTGTTGTATAAAAAAATGATGTTGTTTCAGAGATCTGTGACCCAGTTAACCTATCCTAAAAGCTTTTCAATATAGAAAAACTCATATGCTAGGTAATTTTCCTTCTTTGTGTAATTTTTTTTCAGTTATTGAAAACCAACCGTATGTTCTTTCTTGATGCATGTTACAAAACAGGTGGTAAGCTAAAGCAACATTCAAAGGGAAGTGGCAAAGAGAACGTTAAACTTGATTCTGCAATCATTTTTAGTCTTTAGCATAATATAATTAGTGGATATAATTTTGTATCCTGTTTAATTTTATTTCACTGACAATGAATGAATCTTTGAATCTTTAGATGTTTATATATTCAATGTTATGCCTTTATAAGTTTTTCTAACTTCCTGTCTTCTTGATATGACTTTTCTTTAAGTCATATAAATTATTTTTTTCTCATGAGGAATAGTCACATGCATAGTTTTGCAATAATTTATATGTAAACTCTTTGTAAAGCTTTTTTAAGTTATGGAAAAGATAAATACCTCCAGAAGGGATAGCAGCTTATAGATAAAACACCTATGGGATCCAACATTTTTGAGGTGAAAGATTTATTTGGAACTTTTCAGAATTTATTATGAGTTCTCCCACAAAAAAACCCCACCTATTACATAGATGTGATTAATCAAAACACACACTTACCAGAAAAATTACATTTTATCAGTCTCCATATCTGTCCTGTTGCTTCCTGATACCTCTGTCTTTTTCATTTCTTTCTTCCTCGAACTTATAGAAAACCATAAATTATAGTACCATCCTTATTATTTTAAAGAATGTATTTAATGGATTTAACCCTAGCTTTGTTTCTCATCCCATTTATCACCTGCCACCATTAAAAACAACCACTGCTTTCTTATCTTAAGTCTGGGGAAGCGTGGTGAACAACCTAAGTTGTCTCCTTTAAAAAAAAAATGGTACCTACACTCTCAAATTAGGATAGAAGAAAAACAATAGATTATTCATAATATGACCTAAGGGCAAAGGCAGGAAAACACCCATGGATTATACCTGTGGTTAGACCTTACTTAAAGGGCTGTCAATGCTGGGAACTGTGATTCATCAACTCATAGAGAGCCATTCCTTCAGGGGTGGGTTTCTACCACTTCTGTCTACCTCTGTAGAACCGGTAGCTCTGAAGAGCAGCAGACATAGAACCGGTTCTATGTCTGCTGATGTTTTTGTTCACCCACCCACCCAGGCTCTTACCTGATCTTTATTTCCTGATTTTTCAACTTCAGCTGCTGAACGAGGCACAGCTGCAGTTAAAAAAACAAGAAAGGAGGGCTGTTTCAAAGGCCGCTTCTCCTCACGCAGCATGTTAATGATGATTAACAGCGGGCAGGGAAGCTCGTAAATCCTGAACCAGTAGTTCATTCTTTCTAGAAGAATTTATCAATTTGTAATCTAATGTATTGTTCATTATCATATTAGGCCAAGCACTTCCAATTTAAGTCTTGAAAATACAGCTTCAGATTATTTACACACACACACACACTTAATTGAATTTGATTAAACGATGGTTTACCTCGGGAAAATAATTCTGGCAACTAAAACTGCAGTATATTCTTCCTCTACCTCTGATATGTTGGTGCATGCTCGTGTTTGTAAGTGTTATCATATGTGTTATCACTAAAATAAGAATAATTCTGAAACTGTTTTACAACCAGACTAAATAACATGTTTTTTATTTCTCTTCAATTTGTCTTTTTAAAATGACAGATTAGCCTTAACTTGGGGTTTTAGTATATATCTAAAAAACTTTATAGAACTGCATATCCAGTTTATTTATTTGGATTAAACACATTGGCACAGGATGTGTCTCCTATCATTCAGTAGAGATTATCAAGGGTGTTGTCAATGTTTGAAATATGTTGAAATCAGAATAAATCAGATTCTGCCCATGGCATTATTTTATTGATGCATAAATGCAGAACTGCATTTTTAGGTTTCTCCAGGGCATAAACCTAGGAATGAAATTATGTCCAAACTTATTAACAATGTCTGGAAAGAATGACTCTTTGATATGTATTTGTATCTTACAGATTTAATAATGATTGTCAAAAAGATTTATAGGAAGGACCATTTTCCATGCCTTCTGTATCGGAGAAATGAATGACAGAGAGAGACCTGCTCTTTCTTAAAGTACTCCTGGATGCTCCACCATCAGAGATTTTGAAAGAGGAGACTGAACAGCCATTTGTCTGAAATGGTATAGAGTCTCCTCTCCTGTTTGAGCACTAGGTTGGACTAAAAGACCTCCAAGACCCTTTCCAACTATGTTATTCTTATAATCTCACCTGCCCTTGCAGGATAGGTGTAAAGCTGGTTCCAGTTCTTCCCTTGAATGTACAGAAACAAAAGTATTAGACAAGGAAGCCTAAGTAAGGCTATAAAAATCAAGTACACCTAAGAAGCAGAAGTGTGTATAGTGTTTCTTCAGGATGAAGACATGTCAATATCGTGTTCTAGTAATGTTTTTCATTATCTCCAACTTTTGGCAATCCTGAGAGTAAAATATGAGCAGTAAAAGTGTAGAAAGGGAAATCAGAAAGCATCAGTAATGTATTGGAAACTGTGACAAATCTTCATCTGTCTGCCTCAACATTAAAAGCTCAGCCGGTTTGGCCTAGTGACTGAAGGACCAGGCTAGAAACCAGGAGACAGTGAGTTCATATCCTGCCTTAGTCATAAAAACCAGCTGGGTAACCTTGGGCCAGTCAGTCTCTCTCAGTCCAACTTCACAGAGTTATTGTTGTGGGGAAAATAGGAGGAGGAAGGAGTATTAGCTTTGTTCGCAGCCTTGAGTTATTTATAAAAATAATAAAGGTGGGATATGAATAAATAAATAAAAACATTAGCTAAAGCCCATGTCCCACTGCACCAATGGATGCAAAGAGGATGTAAAATGGACAAAAAAGCTTGCCATCCATTGGAAAACGTGATGCATCCGTTGTGTACTCACTGCGAACGTGTTTCATACTCTCTATCCGTCAAACATCCGTCTACTGCTATTTCATCCGCTCAAAAAGTTTAGAGCTACACAAACTTTTTGAGCGGATGAACTTTCCGCCACGTACAATGTACATCCACGACACATACGGGCACAAAGGTTCTACGTCTGTTGTCATCCGTTACACGTCCGCTGTATCCTCTCGGCATCCTTGGCCATCCCTTCAACTCACATCCACTGCAGCTGAAAGCGAAAGAGCGGAGAAAGCGAAAGTACACGGAACGTCCACACAGCATTATTAGCACGGAAATAGAAAGGATGTAAGCCTATCTCGTATATAAAGCATTAAAACGGACAAAACGTTCGTATATGGAACATATCTCAGATTTTTAGGATGTCTGGAGTATGCCTGGAGTATGTGAAAGAACACCTCGCAGAAAACCGACATTTCCTATAAAAAGGGGGAGGAATCACCTGGATCTCAGTATGAGTCAGCAGCTGGTTACAGACCACTTCCCCTTGCTTTTACTCTTCAACATCATCCATTGATCTCCACCATGGATCATCACACACTCCTTATGGGAGTTGCCATCATTCAACACCAGAACCAAGCCCTCTTCAGACTGTTTCATCTTTTCTATGCAAGGAGAAGAAGGAGACATCCAAGAGCTGTGTGGGCTGACGATGGATCGGGACAAGAGTGAAGTTTGGACTCTATGACAAGCTGATGGTGGAGCTGAGGAATGAAGACGCTCATGCATTCCAGCACTTCATGAGGATGCCACCAGCCATGTTTGACGAAATTGTTGAGCGTCTGAGACCCAGGTGGACCAACGCCGAGCACCAACTTCGTCCCATCCTGGACCCTGGACTGAAGGTGGCACTGACTGTGTGCACCTGGCCTCTGGAACTACATACAGAAACATGCAGTATGCTGGAGGGTGCCACACAACACCATCAGCAAAGTGGTCAGAGAAGTGGTACAGGCCTCATCGAAGAATATGTGGAGGAGCTCCTCCAGTGCCCCACCACTGAAGAAGGCTGGAGGAAACTTGCAGAATAGTGGTATCAGAGGTGGAAATTTCCCCACACCGTTGGAGCCATAGATGGGAAGCACCTGTAAGCTCCATCCAACTTATCACAACTACAAGGGCTTCTTCAGTATCATCCTCTTTGCCATGGTTGATGCTGACTACAAGTTCATGTACATCAATGCTTCAGGCAACGGGTCAGCTTCAGATAGCCAGGTATACAATGCCAGTGACCTCAAGGATGGGCTGGAACGCAACCTCATCATGGTTTTTCAGATCCAGACCCCCTACCCAATGAAACACAAGAATGTGCCCTACGTCATCATGGTGTGATGACGCCTTCTCCCTCAGAACCTACCTCATGAAGCCCTACAGTTCCAGATACCTCACCCGTGAAGAGAGGATCTTCAACTACAGGCTGTCCAGGGCAAGACAGGTGGTGGAGAACGCCTTTGGCATCCTGGCCAACAGGTTCCAGGTACTTCTCACCAACCATGCAGCATCACCCACAGACTGTGAGGAGCATCGTGGAAGCTTGCTGCATCCTGCACAATCTCATGCGCCACCGCTACCCAGTGTTGCAGAACAGACTTGAGGACCGTCAACAGGGAATGGGACATGGAGCCTGGTAAATGGAGGCAAGGACGAAACCTGATAGACACTGTGGTATGTACAAGGCCCAACAGAGCTTCACATGAAGGAAGAAGCAGCGAACCTCCTGAAACACTGGTGCAACTCCCCAGTTGGAGCAGTGGAGTGGCAAGACAAGGAATGTAGATGCTTAATGGATGCTTCCTTGAGCCTGTCTCATAACACTGATGAGATTGTGCCATGTATGTTGAGTGGCCCTACAATGAATAGGGCATTATAAAAGAGCTTTGTTTATTTAAAATGTGTTGATCATTGAAAAAATTGTTATTGATAAAAAAGGGCCATATGTGTGGCAGCTGGGATGGTGACCATACAGTCCCACTATGCTTGCACTGGAGGTTTATCAATCCCACGCTATCCTTACCCATCCACAACATCCTTACCATCCCAGCTACCTTCCCATCTCACAGCTATCCTTACCCATCACAACTATCCTTACCTATCCCACAAGTATCCTTTACCCATATCCCACACTATCTTACCTATCCACAGCATGCAAAGGCTTAACCCTTTTTTCACAGTTTTCACCAACACTTTATTTAGTCAATAAAATGAACCAAGTGTGTGAAGCAAAGATAACTTTATTAACAACTGTCTTAAGTAAACTGTATGACTTTATAAAAAGCAAATGAACCAAGAAAGTGTCTTTAAGCAAAGATAAGGTGAACAGGTAACAACTCAGTCTTGGCACTATTCTCAGTCACTCTGAGGCATGTCATGGTCTCAGCTGTCGAGCGCCAGGGACAGCTGTGGAGGTGGCTGTGGCTGGAGTGCTGGTCTGAGTGCCATTGGGGTGCCTGGCTCCGAGAGTACAACAGGGATGGTGTGTTCAGGAAGCTCTCAGAGAGCTGACTCAGTCCTGTGAGGTTGAGAGGCCCTTCCTCAAGGACCTGGGATGTCAGGCACAGTACTGAAGACACATTTTCTGTTGAGGGGCTTGGCTATGGGTGGAGAAGGAGGAGTGTAGTGGGCTGTCTGGTCTGCAGCTGTGTGAGGTGAGGCATCTTTGGCATGCGATGTACCTGGGTCTGGACTGGGAAGGGCTGCCTTTGGTGTGGGAAGTCCTGGTACTCATAGCCTTGGTAGGTGAGGGGCTGTTGAAACCCGTGGAAGGGCTGTGACATCGCCTGGGGTGGAGAGGCAGTCCTGGACTGGGTCGGAGCAGGTTCAGCTGGGCCTGGAGGGTGGTGGCAGCAGTGCTGTGATTTTCTCCTTCATCAACCTGGTACTGGGCCTCAGGCAGGTCCATGAGGTCTGGCTCACATACGTGATGAAGGGCTTGCAGTTCGAGGATGTATATCACTGTGGACCAGCTGAGAGAGAAGATCTGTGCTAGTCTTGATCGTGTCCCTGATCTCCAGCAGGACAATGTGGCTCTGTCCTCCAGTCTGCCTCTCTGCCTGCTTTCTGTGGAGGTGGAAGTGGGGGTGGGGGTGGGTTTGGTCTCTGGTGGCTGCTTCTTCTTGTTCCATTTGAGACAGGGGATCTCCAATCCTATGGCATGGGGAGTGCAGCTGTCAGGAGGGGTCTCTGCCGTGGGGCCCTCCAAAGACACCTGCGCTGACACGGTAGCTATCTCCTGGCTGGAAGAGGAGTGGCTGTCTGTGGGCTTCTGAGGGAGGGGTTGACAGAGGGGCTGCTCCTCAGTGGCGGACCTCATCCTCCAATAAGCTGCACTTGGTCATGACATACATCTCCCAGTCAGTGAGCTTGACAGCAGCCTGGCCAGATTTCTTCAGGTGCAGCTTGCCATACCAGGTGTGCGTGTGCTTCCACTCATCCAGGAGTACATCAGCCCAGGGCTCTCCGCCTTCTGTCTCCATGCTGCCTGCTTCCACTTGGTGTCGTGATAGAGCCTGTGGCCCTTTCTCCACAGGTATTTCGTTCTCCCTGAGCCATTCCAGCACCTCCTCATCATGGTCCTCAGAAATGGAGTTCTGTTTCTCTCCCCCTTCTCCTTGCCTGCCTCTTCCTCCCTCTGGCAGGGGCTTCAGGGCCTTCAGCAGCAGGGCTTTGAGGGCCTTGGGGCTGGTCCTCCACAGCAGCAGCACCAGCACCAGCAGCAGCCACAGCAGGAGAAGCACCAGCAGCACCAGCAGGAGAAGCACCAGCAGCACCAGAGGAGAAGCACCACAGCACCAGCAGGAGAAGCACCAGCAGCAGCAACACCAGAGCACCAGCAACAGCAGAAGCAGCAGCAGCTTCAGAAGTCAGCGCCAGGGGGTGGGATGGTGGTTCTGTCCTTCTTTCCAGGGCTGGCAGGAGTCGGCACAGGCTTTCTCTTCTTCCCTGACTGACGAACCATGGTGTTCCTTCAAAATGTCTCTGGCAGCAGGTCTTTCCTCTGATGGTGACTTCTTGCGAGCTGCATCCTTTTTATATCCACGGAGCTGATGCAATTCATCCTCCCTACATGTGCGTGGACGCTTTGCATCTGACGTATCCGCTCGCATCTGCTATGCATCCTATAGGTGTCCGAGATGCATCCACGTCATCCGCTATGCATCTGCTCCTTCACTACGCGTCACTTCGCTATTCTCTCCCCGGAAGCCCTGCAGATATGTCATCCGCTTCCATCGCTTCCTCGCTAGGCTTCTACGAACATCCGCGCTTACCATCCTCGCTACGTACTACCCCCGTCATCTCCTTTCCGTTGTGTGCCGTTCTGTTTTATGCACATTTGGGCACTTTTGAGAGTGGATATCACAACAGATGGAGCCACCCCCGAAATTTTGCTCGGTCGGCTGGTTCCTTTTGCATACGTTTTGCATCCGTCGGCCAGTGTGACCTAGCCTTAAACAGCATTCAAGATTCATTCAAAACATGCATGAGAAATCAGCTTGTACTATAATATGGCATTCAATTCCAAATAATACCACAATAAAGAATCTGAATATCAGGACAATCCATTGGTGTCAAAAAAGTTAAGACAGTATCATGATAACGTGATAAAACTCTGATAATTTGTCTAATATGTGACAAGTAATATACATAACAAAAAGTAGAGTTTTTGACGCACGCTATCAAAGCCAACATTTAATTTTATTGACCCTTTCCTTCAAAAAGAAGGCACCGAACTTTGTGCATCAGAGTATTCCAGATGCCCAGCAAATTTGTATAAAGATATTACATCTAACAATTTGTCTCTAAACATTTAAATGGGGCATGTGTGAGTAAATGAATTAATTCCTTCTATGTCTAAGCATTTGCCTTTTGACTTTGTAACCTGTACATAAAATAGTCACTGCCACAATAATACTTTGTCAATATGTTTCCCTGTCTCATATTATTCGAAACACTATATTATGTTTAATTATTTACTATTTAAAGTGACCTCACTTTCAATACAAGAAACAAAAATGACAATGCCAAGGTGGTTTGCATATCTGCAAATATTCAGATCACTGATATTGTGTTTTTTCAACAATATGGCCTCCCCCAATAGGAAGTCCCAGCATGTTTTAGGCATAAATCAATTCAGCTCCTCCCCCAAATTAAGGCCTATATTAAACATGTGAAATGGGGGGGGAATGGCAGGGGGCTTGCCGTTAGGAAGAACTTTGGTTGCATACCAGATATGGGTGCTTGCTGCGTTGACTTCAGCATTGGTGGGGCACTTTGTATCAGATAGACCTTCCACCACCATTGCTTTCCCTTCTCCCTGTCCTGCCGTGGAGTTTAGAGCAAACCGCAGCATTGGCACAGCCATGCGCATGGCCAGCTAGGGCCTTCCTTCCTGCAACTGGAGCCCGGCGAGAAAACCTTTGGCTTCACAGGTGCTCCTGTCACCGGCCTTCTCTTCACTTTCGAAGGCAAAGCCAATTCTTCTAAAAATGATGCCTACTACCTGGTATCAACAAAGCCTCCCCTACCCGAAGAGGCCAGCCCAACCCTCGTGGGGACGCGAATCTTCCAGGGCTTACAGTGCAGGATCGCCCACCCCGGGAGAAGCGCCCAGATGCCATCCTGCCTGGTGCCAGGAAGGATGCAAAGAGCTTTTGCCTGGGGTGCCAGCACAGCGAGAAGCGGGCCCTCCTGTTGGTGGTGGAGCTTTGCCAAGGCAGCGAGCACCTCCCCACTGGGTCCTCCACCATCCCTTCAGGGCTGCACCAGAGCCGTGCAGGCTGGGCAGAGCCGGGAAAGCAGCCCCAGGTGCGCGACTACCTGCCAAGCGAATGAGTGGCTCCTTCCCAAGTCCCTCCAGCCCAAACCGAAGGCCCACTGAATAGGCTGCCCGAGGTAGTGATAGCGGCCCACCCATCCACAGATAGGGAGGCGAGGCGAACGGCAGCGCTGCTTCCTGGCCGGTGGGTCTGGCGGAGAGAGCCCGAAGACGCCATCTTTCCACCTCGTCCAGCCTACCCAGTCCCACACATCTCCAAATGTGCGGACAGTTCCAAATGTTGTAGCAGCATGAGCATCAGGCAGAGGCGCTCACTCAGCAGGACTCAGCTTGGAGGAGGACGTGGCACACGGCTATCGCCTTGCCTCCCTGTCCATGGATGGGTGGGTGCTATCACTCGCTCAGGTGGCCCTCCTGGTGGCCCTCAGGTTTGAGCTGGAGGACTTGGGAAGGAAGCCAAGCTTGGGGTCATCCCAGCTCTTTCGCTTGGCAGGCAGGCACGCACCCGTGACTCGCTTTCAACAGCTCTGCCAGTCCACACGGCTCTGGCGCAGCCCTGGCAGGATGAGTGGAGGCCCGGCGTGGAGGGAACTCACTGCCTTGGTGAGAGCTCCGCTGCCAGGCAGGAGGGCCCGCCTGTCAGCTGGCGCTGGGTGCCCCAGGTGAAGTTCTTCATCCTCTGCCCAGCTCTAGGCAGAGATGGTGGCTGGGCACTTCTCCCGGGTAGGCTGATCCTGCACTGTGGCCCTGGGAGATTTGCCTCCCCACATGGGGTTGGGCTTGCCCTCATCGGGCAGAGGAGGCTTTGGTCATACTGGTAGTAGGGCATCGTTTTAAAAGAATTGGCTTTGCCTTCGAAGGCGAAGGGAAGGCGATGACAGGAGCACCAGTTGCAGGGAGGAGCCTGGCTGCTGCCGCGTGGCTGTGCCAATGCTGCAGAATTGCTCTAAATGCTTGGCAGCCTGGGGAGAAGGGAAAGCAATGTTGGTGGAAGTCTCCCGAGATGAAGTGCCCCACAATGCGGGTCACATCTCAAGGCTGTTCCGCCAGCCCGCCTGAGGATGCAGGGGGGGGGGAATTAAGTCAAAATAAAATAACGCCCGGCCTTATTTTGTGAGAAACACGGTAGCATTTGGTAAATCCTATTTAACAGTAATGCAGAAAGGAGCAATTATATAAAAATGGATCCCTTGGCATGAAACAAACTTTAAATATAATACTGAAATGGCATTTTATTTGCTTGCTTTTTCTTTCAAAAAAACAAAAGTTTCTGAAATTTGTTCTTCATTTATAAATGTGCAGGTAAAGTAATACATCAATACTTAGATTAGTTATAAGCAAGAGTAAAACTGGCCATCAATCTCAAATCAGAAAAATGCACACATTTGTGAAAGACCTTCCATCTTCTGTTCTTATGTTATCCAAATGTCCACACAATTCAGAGGTGGTATTCAGCAGGTTCTGACCAGTTATGGAGAACCAGTCAGTGAAAATTTTGAGTAGTTTGGAAAACTGACAAATACCACCTCTGACAGACACAGATAATCAAAGTTGGAAGGGACCTTGTAGGTCATCTAGTCCAACCCCATGTCCAAGCAAGAGACCCTACACCATTTCTGACAAATGGCGGTCCAATCTCTTCTTGAAAGTCTCAAGTGAGATTTTACAGTATCCTTCCTCTGCTACACCCATTAAGCCATGCCCACAGAACAGGTAGTAAAAAAATTGAATCCCACCACTGATATAGCTCCAATCTGAGTCCTCATTTTACTGACTTCGAAACGATGGAGGCTGAGTCAATTTTGAGCCGGTCAGGATCAAACTCCTGGCAGTGGGCAGACTCAGCCTGTAATATTGCATCCTAACTACTGCTCTTATAACCAGGACTCTTATAACCATATGGTGGGGATAAGGGAAATTCAGTGGATAATCTGACAGCAATACTGTTAATCTTTTGCTAGATTTCCATTCCCTTCATCTTTTTACATGACCTATAGTCTCTTCACGGCTGTTCTCTGATAAGACTTTCCTTATGCAACTTGACAGCACTAATAGGCTTATGGTAGTAATTACATGCTGCCGATGCTTAAGGATGTTTTATTTTATTTGTTTGTTGTCATCATGTTTATCAGACTAAATGGGATGCCAGATATAGTCTCTTTTTTCTGATGGGTGATAGAATGATGGCATAAATGTTATTTCTTCTCCCTCCAGGGACTATGTACCACATACATTTGGCATCTCAGACATTTGTTTATCATGGCTGAGTGGCTCCAGACATATTCTGTAAGGTGAAACAGCAACTTATGTAACTGTTTCATTATCACTACAAGTGGTCCTCGACTCATAACAGTTCATTTAGTGACTGCTTAAAGTTACAACAACCCCATGGTCATGGGATCAAAATTTGGATACCTGGTTCACACTTATGACAGTTGCAGTGTTCCAGGGTCCTGTGATTCCCTTTTTGCAACCTTCTGACAAGCAACGTCAATGGGGAAGCCAGATTCACTTAACAACTGTGTGACTAAATTAACAACTGCAGTGATTCACTTAACAACTGTGGCAAGAAAAGTCAGAAAATTGAGTAAAATTTACTTAGTAACATAATTGTCAGGCTCAATTGTGGCTGTAAGTCGAGGATTAACTGTAGTCACCTAGAGGATTTCTCCCATTTAGAAACAGGAGATAGCACTGGTTGCCAACTCCCTGATCAAGAAAATGAACTATTGCCAGAATCTGACCATGGAACATTCTTGATACCAACCATTTCATGCCTATACAATAGAGGTAGTCCTTGACTTACAACAGTTCTTTTAAGGACAGTGTGAACTTACAAGACCACTGAAAGCAGTGACTTCACACTTACAACTGCAACTTTCTGACAAGCAAAGTCCATGGGGGATCCAGGTTCACTTAACAATCATCTTACTAACTTAACAACTACAGTGATTCACTTAACTAATGTGTCA
The DNA here is from genome assembly GCA_004320025.1 of Laticauda laticaudata. NCBI lineage: Eukaryota > Metazoa > Chordata > Lepidosauria > Squamata > Elapidae > Laticauda > Laticauda laticaudata. The sequence goes on along the minus strand of BHFT01000174.1, from coordinate 5,366 downwards.
AGAAAGATTGTAAAATGGGGTAAAACTCACTTAACAAAATTGTCTTATTTAGACACAGAAATTTTGGGCTCAATTGTGGTCATTAGTTGAGGACCATCTGTACAGGTAAATCTTTTAAATGAATGACTTAAGAGCTGATCGAATATCAGTGTTATGTAGATAGATCACAAATGAAAAGAAGCATAGAGGTTACCTTTGTTTAGCAGTGGGGTGAAAGGCTTTGTTCCCATAAGTCACTACCAGTATAACCAATGGCTATGGATCATAGAAAATAAAATCCAGTACCACCTGGAGGGCACAGGTTCCTCAGTCCTGAATTAAGGCACATATTGCCCCAATGAATAAGCAATAATGCTTCTGAATTATCGCTATGATGGTGTGTTTCTCCACTTCAACTTCATGAATCATTTGAAGGAATCCTTCGACTAGTAAGGCTTACAAATGGATCTCTTTCACATTTTTTTAGTTAGTATATATGACATACCATAGTAGCCATGTTTTCTTAACAGTAATTTGACTGGATTTGCAAAAAGTGCCACATCATTTGAAATTTATTGGTCATTTGTTTAATGCAGTAAATTCATATAGCCCATTGTGATTATTCAACAAATCATTGTGTCATGGCAGTTTATTTGATTATTGTTTAACACAATATTCAACAAATTAGGGTGCAATAAGCCATGTCAGTTCATGGGCTCACAACTGCAGGCAGCTCTGGAAACATACTCTAAAAGTAGGTTGGGTCATAACCCAAAAAGGGATTAATTTTGGAGGAGGGTTTAAGATATTTAGATGGTGAAAATTAATCCTCTATAATGTTTAAAATTTAAAAGGAAAAAAAATCAAACAGTTTGACTCTAACAACTTTGGTAGCCCCAAGGTAGACCTGGTGATACAATGGTTAAAATACAGTATTGCAGGCTAACTCTGCCCACAGCCTGGAGTTCGATCCTGATGGGCCTCAAGGCTGATTCAGCTTTCCATCCTTTCAAGGTTGCTCCCAATATGCTGACATTGTAAACCACCCAGAGACTGCTGTGAAGCACTATGGGGTGCTATGTCTAAGTGCTATTGCTATTGTTGCTCAGGCATCTCTGGACTTTTGCACTCTTCCTTATTGCAATGTAGAATCCAGCTATGAGTTTTGCTATGTAGATTAATTGAGATACATTTTAACTTTCTGCATCTCCCATTTGATAGATATAAAGCGTTTAGAAAAATCTCCTTCTTGTTCTCCTTCACAAGATATCTCAGATTATTTATGTTCAAAAATCTAAACAACAACAAAAAGTGAAGTCTCACCAAGGCAAGGGAATTGCAACTTTATAAATGGAACAGAGAATTTTACTGAGAAGAAATGTCAGAGAACCAAAGGACAACAGAGTTACAGAATCACATCCAAAATATACACATGGGCCCTCAGAAATAATTGATGTTGTTTTCAAGGAAATTGACTGATGCAGTTTTTCAACCTCAACAATTTTAGGATATGTGGATTTCAACTTCCAGCAATCCCCAGTCAACTTGCTGACTGACTTATTCTGGGAGTTGAAGTCCACACATCTTAATGTTGTTGAGGTTAAGTAAACCTGGTCTAATGAAATAATTGACTGAAATATGGGTTGAAGAAAGCACATTTGCAGGAAACGGTTATTTCAAGCTAAAACCAAATAGATTGCTGCAGGAAAAGGGCTTCCTGAAACAGGAAACAAATAGTATATTGTAAAGAAGGAAGGCACATCTCTTATCTGGAGTTTCTCAATTTTGGCAGCCTCCAGATGAGTGGGATTTCAACTTCCAATTCTTAACCATGGCCAGTTCTGGGAGTCCACACATCTGGAACTCAGGAAGATATGGGAAACAAGGAATCCAGGGATAACTCTAAACCTATAAGAAACATGTGCTGCTATCCTGTCCTTTCCTTCCTTAATCAATCCTGAAAAACAATGGGAAATATATATCTGTTATAATGAGCATGTGATATGAATTGATGTGTCCCCTCCCTCACAAAAAATATATTGTATGAAGAGGCACAGCAATTGTACATAAAAAGCTGTCTTCAGAATCTCTGGCATTTGAACAAAACAGATTTTATTCCCTTGTAATCTTTTTTGTTCAACAGTTTTGTTTTAATTGGGTAATATGGCTTTTATTTTGTTTTATTTTGCCTGGTTGATTAGGGAATATGTGTGTCAATGCATATTTCTGTGTATGTGTTTTTTTTTATGAAGGATTTGATTGGCTGCTTCTGGACAAAAAAGGTCTTTCTGAGTGTTTAGAGACTGGCTCTTGTTGATAAATATTCACAGAGTTAGACAGTGACATTGGCACCTGGGACTTGACACAGATTGTGAGCAAAGACGGAAAGAAGACTTTATATAAGCTATTGAATGAATAATGGATGACATGAGGTTAACTTAAAGATGAAAATAAAGAAAAAGAAAAAGCAGTGGGTTGAAATTATGTTTCCCAGAAAATAAGAAATTTGTGTTTAAAAACAAAGAAATATTAATGTATATCTGCTTGAAGAAAATCAAAATCAAAACATGATTTCTGGATTTCTGCATAATTAGGAGAGATGGCCTAGTAATATAAAAATAAACTATGAATCTGGGACAAAATGTGTCTTTATTCAAAGACTCCCTTCAGCTGCGGACGGTGCAACTATTAAAATTTATGCTAAAAAAGATAAGGGTAATGGTCATTTGAATGATCTGCCCCTCATACATGGCTATACTGAAAGACTATTACAAAATCCTCTAACATCCAGAATCAAATAATTTCCAGAATAAAAATAGCTTTGTAGAGTTGTCCAGAAATCTTTCAATGTTTACAAAAGGCAAGTAAGCAATGCAATATTCTTGGAAAAATAAAAATGCATGGTCTTAAGCAGTTTATCAATAGGTGTTCTGAGGCTCTGACTGGGAAATCTGAAAATCTCAGCCTTCCTGATCCAAAAAGTCCTATTAAACTCAGGGTGATGTACTTTTGAGCAAACAGTCTTAAACTCAAATCATAATGTTCCTGAAACATGACCGATTTCCTTTTTCTTCATTCATAACTGCGAGGTAAAAGCTGGAATAAATGAAGTGGTGGATGTAGCTGAAGTCATTAACTGTAATATAAAGCCTACAGTGCACCAAATATTGTTTTTACTTCAAAGAAAAAAATTATCCCCTCCCTATCCCAAACAAAGAAAAGGCAGCCTTGCCCTTGTACTTATTATAACCATACTGAATTGGCAGCATCTGTCTTTTCCAACTTCTCGTGTTCTATAAAATTCCACTTCCCAGTGATTGCTGGCATTATAATTCCTTTGTTTAAAATGTTTATAACAGCAGTTACCAACAAACTGCCTTTATGTGAATCGTTCTATTGTCAATATAAGCTTTTGAGAAGCATGCAAGTCACAGGTCAGCAATGAAGCATTCATGAAAACCAGATGATAAATACTCAAATTAAATAAAAAGTTATTTATTTTTCCTAAAATAGGTGAGATGGTTTTATGAGATCTCAAAATCTTACAAAACATGGTAACCTTGAAAGATCTGAACACTTTTGTGAATCAATTGCTAATCTTTCTATTATTAGTGCTGCTCGCACCAGGCACAATCTAGTTGTATTGCATGTTGGGAGTCACTGACACAACTTGTACTCCAGTAGTGCCTTTTTTGTACCAGGAAAGCCCTTGCTCATGGTCACTTATGCCATAGTTATCTCATAGCTGAATTATTTCAATGAATCTTACATGGCTTGCTCTCGGAAGTTATACATGATTCAGAATGAAGTAATGTGCACAGTATTAAATGCCCACAGGTTTACTCATGTTACACCTTTGTAGCATGGGCTGTACTGGCTTCCAGTTTTCTTCCAGGTACAATTCAAGATGCTGGTTATCACCTTGAAAACCTTACATGGCATAAGACATGGTTATTTGTGGGATGACTTTTTTCCCTAAGAATATCTGTCTGTCCCATTAGATCAGTTAGCATGGGCATGCTCCAGATCATCTCCTTGAAATCCTGTCTATTGAGATTTCAGAAGCATGCCTCTACCATGGTTGCCCTCCTCTGTGGAACACCGTCCCATAAGAATTTCAGCAGGTCCCATCCCCTTCTAGCCTTTCAGAAAGCTGTTCAGACTTCACTTTTTACTAAGGTTCTAGGATTGTATAAATATGGAAGGAAGAAGCAGTGGGCATTGCCCTTAAGGGGGACAATTACAGGTTTGTTTTTGTGTTTGTTTTATTTATTGGTTTAATTATTGTTGTAATGAACCCTGAGTTGCTTAAGGTGGGTGGGCATATAAATCTTTTTTTAAAATAAGCTTACATGGAGCCCTAATTATGTCCCATTATAAAAACTGATGATTGGTATATTAGCTACCTCTTGTGACAGTTCCACATTAGAGTGGAGTGTCATATTTGTTCCCTCATTTTATATTCCCTAATAATATTAATAATGTGTTACATTCCAGTGTGTTATGTGTCATCTTTAATATTCTTCTTATGTATACAATTATATACCCAGTTTTCCCAAAAACATGTCCTACCCTGAAAGTAAGTTCTAGCTTGATTTTTATATGTACATCCAATATAAGCCCTAATTAAGATCCCGCCTACTCCAGAGTGCTCAGGTAAAAATTAAGCTATGGGGGAGTGGAGCTGCCCGACTATTTATTTTGGACACTTGTAGCCAGGCCTCGGACACCCCAATACCTGCCTTGCCGGCCCATTTCTTCTGCAACTGGCAAGCTGGCAAGATGTTCCTGAAGGTCTCTGTAGCTGATAACAAACCTCAGGATCAATCCAAAGCTCTGTTATCGGCTGTGGAGGCTTTCAGGAAAGCCTTGTCAGCTGCAAAAGAAGAAGTTCCTGAATGTCTCTGACAGCAAAAAGGAGGCCAGGGGCGACACGCACCAGTGAAGTTAGTCAGTAGATGACATCCCCTGAAAGTAAGACCTAATGCCTTTTTTGGTGGCAAAAAAAATAAGACAGTGTCTTATTTTTGGGAAAACATAGTATACAATTTGGGGCAGTGGCCCAAATAAAAATAGAATAACAATGGCACTCTGTCATTTGCAGGCTCAAAAAATGATATTGCGAAGGTTCTTATATGCATAATTAGAAGCTTCCCCTTTTAAAAGATATAATTGTTTTGTCTCTTTTGTTTCTAACGAATTTCTGAATTTTCCCTTTGTTACTCTTTAATGTGTTGTTCTGTATGGAACTTGGTAGGTTCTAAGTACTCCATTCTGATTGGTCGAAAAGGCCACTTACGAATTGGTTCACTAGGAACCAATCCGGGAAGCCGCCAAACAGCGGGAAGAATTAAATAACTGTCATTGGCCACAAGCCAGCAGGCTAG